>LOJH01039826.1:0-13153 GCA_001685095.1 Ellobius talpinus | reverse complement strand
AGAGAGAGAGAAATGTTGGATCTCGTGTAACTTGGTAAGTCATGACAAGGACTTGGAAAATCATCCACATGCTCTGAAGTCAACTAAAAGGTTTTAAAAGAAGGGATAAACTAATAAAGAAAACATCTCCTCAGGTAGTCACTATAATGCACAAGAGAAGTTAGAACAAAGTATGTTCTGCATACCTACATGAGGATTCTAATGAGGGGAAGGCAAAGGTGGTGACAGTCCCAGGAGGACCACGTGATGATATAAAGGCCAGAAGTACTGAAAAGAAAGATATGTAGATCCTGGATCCCACTCTTTCTATGAAACCACCAGTTCTTCCTAAAGAAATTGCATGTTTTCAGTGTCCAGAATGCTCTAGTGACATCTCCAATCGGTTTCCAAAAATGAAGTTTTGCCCATTTGCCCAGATCTGCAGGCTCCATTTGCTTTCTAACCATGAATGGCTGTTGCTAAAATTGTGCAGAGGCACAGTGATGCCTCATCAAGGGCCCTTCCTGTAAGTGGGTGGTCAAGCGAGCAAGGATCCCCTAGCCTGGGAGAGAGGGGCTTTTCAGACATTTGGAACATGTCAATGTATTTCAAAAATCATCATCTCACACTGTTGGTAGCTAAAAAATAGAATAAATGAGTGCAACTACATCCAAATTCTAGGATAATGAAAATAGTAATAAATGAATAAAATATAGGCTTTGAGAAATGGAGGGTCCGTTTGTGGGGGAAATAGGCAATGAAATTACGTCTTCTACTTTGTATTTTTTCTTTAACCATATACCAGACTGCTACATAGACCCCTTCTTTTAGGAATATATAAAGTAGATTCTGAGTTTGTTGTGTGTGTACACACACACACACACACACACACACACACACACACATATTCCCTGGATTACTTGGAAGCTAATCTCCTGTATACTCTCTGAGTGGGACAATTTTGTAATATCGCTTATTGAGATGATTTTATTAGAATTTCCAAAGATTATATGTGGTGCTCAGTAGACTATAGTATCTTTAGGTAATTAAGGAAAGTGATGAGATCAAGATCCTTATTAATAGTTATTCGTGGTGTCTAATATCAGGATAACTTTGAAGCATTGGAACGTCAAATAACATCTGTGCTTTAAAATTATTTAACTATAGCTTAACAGTTGAAATGTAGTTAGCACTTGGTCATCGTTAACAAATGAGAAATACTTCAACATATGAATGCCTTGCCCTTTTCTTTGAATCATGGTCACACAGGCGGTGGCTACTTTTTGATTCAAAGGGACAATGGAAGACATTGAATAGTCCTCTGTCACCTTCAGATGTCTCCGCTGCAATTCCACTTTCCTCCCCTGAACCCCAGCCCCTTGAGTGGTTACATCAGCTCTATGACTCCTTACCTTAGAGTTACTGCTTTGTAATTTAATGCTTACAATATAGCATATTGGCCACTATTGATTAATGGAAGTGTGCGCCTCCTTCCTGCCCCTGGGCTAGCCTCCCTGAGGACAGACATTGTATCTTCCCCTGCTGGAGAGGAAGCTTATCAGATCAAGAGCACGCTTATTTCTGTCATTACCCTTCCAATGACAATATCTTACACACTGCAGGTAATACGTTCACTACTTTGAATAAGCAACTTTAATATTCTGGCCACCTTGATAATACTGATTTCTGAGACATACATACCACATTCCCTGGTTGAAAGGAAAAGCAATTTATTTTGCTTTGTAAAACAAATAGTTCATATCAAAATAGGACAGTTTGAATGGTCAGTATCTGTGACAGATGTTTGAAAACCTGCAGTCACGATGGATGGACCTCCAAAAACACATGTGGTACTTTAAGACAATAGATTTATGGGGCTGTCTGCAGATTCTATTTTTAGTTACTTTCTAGACCTGTGCTTTTATTTTACAAGTTGACTTGGAAGAGGGATTAATTTGTTTGCTCTGAAGTTGAGGGAAGGACGGAAAGATTTGCTAAGCAACTATGACATTCCAGATGCAAACTTTATAATTTTGCAGATGTTGTGATCTCCTTTAATTATTATGAAAGCCGTGAAGACAGTGCTATATTTTCTTTTGGAGAGACGGAGTGTCGTAAGAGATTCTGAGAGGTAACTAATGCGGACTGTAAAGCTGTGTGAGGATAAAATGCTAGGCACGGAGAAGCCATTCAAGAACGTTACATCTATGCAAGCCAGGGTACTCAATCACCCAGCCATTGATCTAGTCTGAGTTACAGCCAAAGCTGTTAGTGCTTAAACCCATCTTATTTCTTCCACTGCCTGTCCTCTCTCTAAATAGAAACTCTGAGGGGGAGCGGACAGAATCTAGAATCAACATTATTAGCCTTTCATTTTAGCTCTTTTCAGTTTAGGCTGAATAAGACTTAAGTTTTCTACATTCGGCCCCAAATGCTATTTTCCTCTGTCTTATTTGCCCTGAGATAATACTAAAGATAAACCTGGCCAGGCTTCAGAAAGACTGTGTGAGAACATGCTCTTCCTGATGCCCTGGGGAGGCAAAAATAAATGTTTGGAAGGGAAGGGGAATAAAGTTGCAGAAATGGTGACACCATCTGCATTCTGTCCTCTGCCCCACCCACAGGAGGTGAAGGGGGGATTGGGGGTGGACAGTAGTGGCTGTCCCAAACACAGCCAAGAGCTCAGAAAATTAGAACCTCATTGTGTTCTTTTGCAAAGTAGTCCTGGTTCTCTGAGGTCTCTGTTCAACAGAATCAGCAAAGTTAATATCTTAATCTTATGTATAAGTGGAACAATAAGAAAGATTTTTCTCTAGTTCTTATACCTAACCTCCCTTCCATCACAAATACATTTTTTAATATTTAGAAATCACATTTATATGCATTTTAAGACTCAACTTGAGTTCATTCTTTCTCCTCCTTCTTCAGTACCCCCTAAGTACTGTTTGCTCTTCTATCACCTCCAAAGATCAAATAGATACCTATGACATCGCTGAGTGAACAAGACTGTTCTGCAGAATAGAGTCAGAACCAGTTCCTAGCTAAGTGGAGTAGGAGATGTGGAGACTGTATGTTTAGTCTCTCGAAGCATAGCGCTGTTGCAGGCACTGGTCTTCCCACAGACGATGAGGATTCACTTTGCAAGGGTGTTAAGAGGCAATAGTGCAGAGAACTGGGCTAAATTTCCTGTGTTCCTTCTTGCCAATGACTGCTCCCGCTCTCCCTCCCTCTGTCCAGATGCCCTTTATCTCACAAAGCTAATTTGTTTTTATTTCTTAAAAGAAATCTTGTCAGGAAGAGAATGTGGGTCCACGGGATAACAGAAATGGGACTGTTTAAGAAGTGTTTGGCAAACTAGTACATGTCAGCCCTTAGCATGTTAGTGTATGCTGCCTTGACCTCTGAGGCAGCTCACTCTTGCATGGTATCAGCTCTCATTCCTTTCTGACTGTTCTCTGTGTATGTTCGTCCTTTCCCTTGTCCTCTTCTTTCTGATCTGTGACCTTGGGAGAGGACTTAGCTGCACCGTGCTTTACCCTTCCCTTCCATACAATGAAGGCATCAGTCACTCCTTGCAAATTCATCCTGTAGAAAGAGTAAATGCAAAACACCAAACAGGTCCTAGCAAATGGTTGGTTATTACTGTTCTTTTTTTATTATTGATTTATTTATCAAAGAGAGACTTCTTTACCACCACACGACACTACATATTAGGCTTACTGTTAGGGAGCTGAACATAGAGCTCATGCAAATAAGGGATCATGAAATGCTGAGAATGAAGACCATAGCACTACAGCGTGACACACAGTACTAGGGGACTACCATTCCTGAAAGTCAGGTCATATCTGCAGAGCACTCATAAGCCAGCTTCCTCAATTCTCCTTCTTCTTCCTCAATTTTAGAAGTTACCTCATATCTTTTTTTTCAAGGATGCTTTTGAATAAGGTAGATGCTTGTAGCTGCATCCACTTGGAATGTTGTGATTTCTTTTGATATGTGCTTTGGATGGAAAATACACACCAGACTCTGAGGATTTTTGTATAAAATACATGTGGAATATCTAATTAATAACACTTTAATGTTTATGATATGTAGAAATGAAAATTCTGAGGCAGACAGCATAAGTCAGTGGCAGAGCACATGCATGGTATATATAATAGGATGCAGGTTCAATCTCTAACACCACAAAGATAAAGAATAATTTTGGATCCCTGAATGAGATAAATATTATTAAAGTCAAATTCACCGGTTTATTTTTTGCTTTTCTTTTCTCTTTTACTTCTTACTATGGCAGGTATAAGACTTTTAAATCATGTTTTGTTTCTATTGAACCATGTTGACCTACATCTATGTATAGCGATTTGTCACCAAAGAGACACATAATCAAATCACCTTTATACAGGTGGAGCCAAGTCAGCTGGAATTCGGAAGAGTGGGTTGTTCCCTCTGTCCTTGCACACTAAACAAAGGAAGTGAGAAGATTCAGTTCTTGCTACCCCTCCTGAGAGTGCAATCCTAACATACCCAGTGCTCTGGGATTGCTGATACATGGTTGTGCAAGAGCCGTTCTGCTGCTCTAGCTGCAAACATTCCCCCTCGAAGAACCTGAAATATTGCACATTTCTACTCAAAGTCTGTATTGTGATTTCTGATGGTTTTGCACTCCTTGACCTGGAAGACATGTCTGTAACAAGACAACTGAAGGGGCTGGGAGATGGCTCCATGGTTAAAGCCTTGGCATGAGAACTAGAGTTCAGACCTGCAGAGCTCATATAAACACCAAGTAACAGGACAGTCTGCCTGTAATCCCAGGGGGTCTCAGGGCAGCGGGCTAGCCATGTCGGTGAATTCTGGGTCTGATGAATGATCCTGCCTCAATGAGTAAGGTGAAAGAGTGATGAATGACTCCCAACGGCACCCTAGGGCCTCTACATGCATGTGCATACAAGTTCACACACTCACATGCACACATGTGAACCCCCACACATGAAAACATGCATGCACAACACACAAAAGGAAATGGAAAGAGGAAAGAGAGAATTGAATCAACAGCATACCAACTATAGTAGGTTTGCAAACTAGCGACACAGGGAATGGGAAAGGAATAGTCAAATTATAGGCCTTATAGTAAGTTTCCTGTTATCATTTCACAAAGTTAATGATAAATTTATATTGATAAAAAATATATTAAATATAATATCAATTTTCAACATTAACATATTGAATGTTTATATGCCAAATATTTAGTGAGTCTAATATATGAATTACTGCATTTGTACATAAGAAGCAATCAAACATGAGTGGTGGCATTTCCATCACTTTCTAACCTAGCATGTATTGAACTCAGGTTCAGGAAAGCTTCATAGTTTATGTAAGGTGACACAGTTTATAAAAATGGTATTTTTTCCTCAAACATAGCTTATGAAAACAATATATTAAACTGTATTGCTAGAGATTTTAAAAAAGACAACTGCTTTTCTATTTGTATATTATTGTAGATGTGGAAACAGATGCTTATGAGATTGTCATATCATCTCAAGGTAACTTTTGAAACCCCATTTTGAAACACAGTTCAATGGTTTCCACCTTCTAGAAAAATAATAAGGGTATGTGATTTTAAAGGGGGAAGTGTTTTTATTTAAGTATATTATGTGTATGTCACATGTGTGGTACCCCTGGAGACCAGAAGAGGTTGGTGGGTCCCCTGGAACTGGAGTAGCAGGTATCATAAGCTGTCTGGTGTGGGTGCTGGGAACTGAACTTGTATCCTCTGGAAGAGCATAAAGTTCTCTCAGGCCCAGGTGTAAGACTTTTCATATAGAAAACACAGTGAGTATGGCTCAGGGCACCAATTAGAAGCCTGAGTCTTGAAAACAGAACCTGAACAATAAAGATGTTAGGTGAGCTGAGACAAGCTAAAGATTTATGGCCAAACGAAGCGAGACATTGTTAGAAATGACTGAATTTACCAAGAAGGGCCTTGTGGAGGTCTGGCCAAGACTTGTGACTCCTGATTCAGACAGGACATTTCTAAATTCCAGTTCCGTGTAGTTGATGGTAACCTTCCTAGAGTCACCAATCCTGTCAAAATGTACATGTTCTCATTTACTTAAGACATGAATAATAATGATGGCACTGAGTTACCTGAAACTACTGAGGATGAAGTGGGTTGTATCTACAAGGCATGTAAACCTTGCCCTGGTACATTGCAAGTCTTCAATAAGTGCTAGCGATTTCTATCATTGAAAGATAAGTCATTTGTTATAGATTAAAAAAATCCCTTTTCAAATTCAAGATGTCATAAAATCACAGTTTTTCCAGGGAAATCATTGGTTAGTTGGTTAAGGTAACTGGGGAAGTGGTAACAATGTTTTGGCAAGGACTCATTAGAGGCACATTAGCTAAGCCGAGGGTATGCACAGACGCAGTCATCATTTTCAGTCATCGAGATAAATTGATTCATTTAATGAATCATCTTCAATTTCTCTGCAGCATTATGTGGAAACAAGTTCAGTTCTGCACATTGAATATTATCTGGTCTTTTGGACATCTAGTATTGATTGCTAGGGCACACGGAGATCGATATTAATAAATGTTTGAAATTGTCAGCTGTGCGGCTGGGGGTCAAGGGAGAGGCTGGAATGGTGAGAGCAGAGACTCTCAGCCTGCCTGTGGTCTATCTCACTGCTTCCCAGTCTCCAGAGCTTACTGTGAAAAGGCCTCCAAGAATGAAGAAATTATTCCAATGCCATTCCCACAGTAGGTGAGGTATCAGGATTTCATAGCCTTTGAACACCCAAAGTTAGACATTGCCTTTTCACAGTGAAGCAAGATAGGCAGGAAATGCCACGTTTCCCCTGCACTGAAAGGCAGCTTAGGAAGTGTGTTTACTTGGACCCTTGCATATATTCCTGCTGGGAATAGTGAACAGCTTAATGAGATTATTATCTCTGAGTAAAGCTTGCATGAGCTGGAAAGTACCGAGGCTCAATCTCCCTGCTACTTAGGGACATAGACACAAATCCCTATGTGGAATGTGCTTGCTCAGCCTCCCAAGCCACATATATGAGGTAGGGTTTTTTTTTAATATAGTTTGACACTGGAAGCATTTTGAAGTGATAAGCAGATTTGGACATTTTAGAAAGGACAATGCCAGAAAGTCAGCAAAAAGTCAGAAATACCTGGAAATGTTATAAATTGTTGCATTCTGATATTAACAAAAGCAAGAAAATGGATATAAAGTATCTCTACTACCTAGTATGTAGAGATTATATCACCTAGGTTGAAATTTATATACATTATTATTTAGTTGTTACATCCACTTTATTGGGTGTTTATGATTTTCATGGTAACATCATAGTAAATTATTTTCATACAGGGAAAGTCATATCAGATAGCAATAGAGTGATTAGATAGCATTATTTATCCAATTTATTCTCATAAAGTAGGTATGGCAGGTACTATTTTACAGAGAAGTCTAAATCCCTGATCAAGGACTCAGAGCGGAGGTTCAAAGCCAAATTTCTGTACATTAGAAATATTTATCACATAGTGGTGGTGATGAAAATACAAATAGGGGCCACAGAAACATCAGCTAAATACACCTCCAGCACTAAACATGCACTAAACATGCTGTTTAAAATATTTTCTGTAGTCAGGCAGTGCTGGCACATGCCTTTAATTCCAGCACTCAGGAGGCAGAGGCAGGCGGATCTCTGAGTTCAAGGCCAGCCTGGTCTACAGAACAAGTTTCAGTACAACCAGAGCTCTTACACAGAGAAACCCTGACTCAAAAAAGCAAAAACAAAAATCAACCAAAACATTTCTGTAACCCTTGTAAAGTAAGTGTCCACACTACAGAATCAGGTTATTCCCCCAAACAATGGCAACATCCAGATCCTTAATAACTGATTGAATTCAGTGCATTATGACCCCATATCCTGAATCTGAACCATTTTTTCCTGCAGTAAAAGGCTCATTTTAAGAGTATGCTTTACTAGGAAAAAGCCCTTAGTTTTAGTTTGTGTGTGTGTGTTTGTTGCTTCGTTTTGTTTTGGGGCTATTTTTTAGGGGGAGGGCTGTTGCTTGTTCTTGTTTGGGTTTTTTGTTTGTTTTGAGTTCTCTTGGATTCTTTGCCATCTCCATGAACCTACCTGGTATGGTTCTTTTGCAAGGCCAGTTCTATATGTATATGTATAGCTGCTATGTAATAAATCAGGAGTTCTTAATGTACCATCCCCAAGAATGCTGGGAACTTTCCTAACGTGTGAGAGCAGAGGGTTCCCCTCTCAGTCCTGACTTCTGAGCTACTTTACCTCTTGCCGTTGTGATGTGTGACTTCCAAAGGACAGTGTGGCTGTACCTATGTTGCAGACTGAACTAGAAGATACGCTGACCTGTCCTCCATTTCTTACTGTTTTCCATTATATACAAGTTTCATCCTTCATATTTCTGTGTTCACAATACGTAAACCCTCTATTTGGTAACTTATAAATGTACCCCCTCTAAATATGTTAGCCATTCAGCATAATGATGAATCAAATACCAAAATATGTTTTCTCTGGCAGGATACTAGAAAGTTCTTTTAAAAATAAGACAAGTATTGGTAGTTTAGGAAATGTTGGTGCAAAGGAATGATTAGTTAATAGAAAGCAGCACATTACATATGACATCTGTGTCATTCTTGTCTCACACTATTATTATTACCCTCGTACTGATAAAAATGATCTGAGATCAAAATCATTTTTAAATCTCATAAAATAAACTTGAAGTGGGGGCACAGGGCTTCTTCCCTGTAAAGAATGGTTGTTAGCTGTTCTTTTTCCATGGAATTTAGGAAAGTCTTTGTGATTCCAAAGAATGTCCACTCTTTCAAGTTACTTGTTCCTGCCTAATAAATAGTAAAACTCTTTTATTTTACTTCTGATCTTCTAGGCAAACCCTTACCTTTCTTTCCTTCAGTTGCAGTTGTTAGCCAATCTAGTTGTTTTCATCTTTGCACCCTAGGATGATGTTGAATGGTTCAGAATATTAATCCAAAAACTAAATGAAAGTTGGAAGAGAATGTGTTTCACAGATGAAAATCAAGTTAATTTGATGGTAATACAACATTCCACCAAAGCAAAAACAAAGAAAAAGAAAGAAAGAAAATCAAACCTTTAAATGAGAGAACATGCATCATGGGTCATAAAATTCACTGAGGTATTATAGAGGACCAGTTCAGGAGGGTCCTTCCTTGAAGAAGCATCTTTGATGGATTATGACAATCACTTCAAGTAGGCCAGGAAGGCTTCTAATTCTCTTTCTTCTGAGCAAGGCAGAGACTGCCCGCCTCGAGAAATTGTCTTATTGTTTCTATTTAAGGGTGTAGGAAGACGATGGAAAATGTATTAAAGTGTATTTCTAGGCTCCCTTTCTCAGTGATCTCCTTTCTTCTCCAGTATTTACCAAGGGAATTAAAGGCTTTATCAAATCAGATTAACCGCTTGTGTCATCTGTTCTTTCCTTGGTAATATCAGGGATGCAGTGAAGCTAGGGACAGGAAACACACTGTATGTGTGAAGATGATCTTTTAACAGTGTGTGCAATGTAGATGAATAGAAATTCCCTTTATTTCCCCTCTTGATCCATGAGGACAGGTCCTCACTGATTTTTTGTTGATTTAGCTAACCCCAGAATCTACCATAGTAAATATTACTGAATATATGACAGCTTGTGCTCTCTTGAAAAGGTTCATATAAATTTCTCTGTGCTAAAGAACAATGCCCCAGTCTTGTCTTTCTATGAGGCTTTAAGCATGATTGATATAATAAAGCAGCTATTCCCCCTTTCATTCCCACTGTTTACCTTCTAAGGTCTAAGCTCTGACCCATGCTGCATTTTTTTCTTTATTATACCTTGTAAAAATTCTCAAGCATAAATCTCCCTATGGTGCTTTTGAAAGTGACTCTTGTGTTCAATAAAATCAATTCATTTAGGAACAGAGTTTATCCACTTGAAGAAGACATTTGACATTTTCCATCCTTAGCTGCTGGGTGTGGGTTGTGGGGTGGGTTGACAATGGTGAAACGTAATCCCTATCAATTCTACTGCCTCCGTTTATTTTCATTCCTAGTTATTCCAATTATCTACAGTTTTAGCCCCATGGTAGGCTTCACATTGAGGAAAATGATAGTGAGAGCTGCAGAAAAATCATTATCATGTCCTCATAAGCTATGTTAACGGAGAAGCAGAAGCCATCCAAAAAGTTTCAGTGAGATATAGTAACTACTATGACTTCACCTAAATACATATTGAGCACCTGACTGTGAGCCTGTGTCCCATTAAGGATAAAGAAAACAATCGATACATGTAAACCAATAACCATATGCTAAATCGTGCAAAGCAAAAAAAAACATATTCCAGGGTGTAGGTTGTAGGTGACTGTTGTCTGATGTAAGATATATAGATAGCTGCAGCAGAGAAATGTTAATTACTATGCATTTGAGCTGTCTTTAAAGTCAGGAAAATCATCTTGGTATTTTTTTTCATTTTCCCCTTTTTTCACTTCAAGCCCTCTCATATACCCATACTTGCTCTCTTAAAAGTCCATGGCCTGACTCTGTTTCTTTAAGTAAAATATAAATATGTGTGTGTACAATATATTAGAGATGTATATGTTAGGAAATTATTTTTAACATATATAATTATATATAATATATTCCTAATATATATCCCTAATATCTATTTATATGCATATATTCCTAAATTTATAAACACAACCTTTTATGTTACTTTTATGTTTTCATGGCTGAGCATTTGGTACTGGATAAACAACTAATGTGCTCATCCCTAAGGAAGACTATTTTTCCTGCTCTCAACATCCTTTATCAACTGGATCTTTAAGAATGGAAAGAATTTCAGTAGATGGAGAATTATAACACGAATGCAGTTTTAAATTATGTATTTGTTGGTTTTGCTGTGTTTTGACTTCTAGCTGATTTGGGAATGCTGAATCCATAAACTTATTAATCAGTGTCCTTCTACTTCCAGGGATTTGTCCCTTTTCTGCTGTGTCAATCATGGAACATGAAAGGTCACCATGGGTTTGATTTTTATCAAGGGACTTTTCATTTAGCCCCCTGCTTTTGAAAGTATTGTCTTCAAAGTGGCCACTCCTATGCTGGTCTTAATCTCCAAAGCTCAACTTTGGGTACAACCCAGTAGTGGCAAGTATACTTAGCTTGCATGAACCCCTGAATTCAATACTAGCATCCCTACACCTTAAATATTCTTTTTTAAAAAAATATTTGTTTATTTATTTATTATGTATACAACATTCCTTCCATGTGTGCTTATAGGCCAGAAGAGGATACCAGATCTCATTATAGATGGCTGTGAGCCACCATGTGGTTACTGGGAATTGAACTCAGGACCTCTGGAAGAGTAGCCATTGCTCTTAACCACTGAGACATCTCTCCAGCCCACCCTAAATATTCTTGTTAAGAATAAATGGACAATGAAGTTCTGGACCACTAAGGACCCATTCTGATATATGAGGCTAGGGACATGATAGCTTGCTGTTCTGCACTTTGAATTCAGAATAATATGACTGTAACTGCAAATGTTGGCTCTCTAGTTCTTTGTTGTGCTTAACGGGTAGTTTTTAATCACTCTACTCCATTGATCCTTAAAATAAGGGTACTCAGATTAACTTTTATGGCACATATGCTTATTGTGTTAAGGTATTTTTCCCACTTAATGTCAAACACCAGAGAAATGGCAGTAGTGGTAGTCTTGAAGGAGTTTGACCCTTATATTATTTAAGTAAGTTGAAAATTTTTAACTTTCTCATATCTTTACCTTCTCCTATGTTACATATTTTTACATCCATAACTCTTCAGACTCCTTTCTGGAAATGGCCCTTTATTCCTATATACCTATCCTGATTTGGCAAGGACAACAACAACAAAAATCCATTGTGAATTAAGATCATTTAATACATGTGCTGTAAAAAATGCTTAAAGTGTATCAATAAATGCATTCATATTTATAACATGTTGATTTGCAAAATATTTTTGAAATTTACTATTGTAGTTTTTGAAGAAAATAAAATACACTCAAGAAATGAGAATAAAGTATAAAGGGTAAAACCAAGGCACTCAGGTAGCAATTACTAGATCCTAAACTTAAACTCATTCATTCAGGTTAGTCCATATTTCAACAACCCCTCACTTTCCACCAGGAAAGATAGAATATTGATTTAACTTACAAAGAAAAATACAAGAAAATGTGAAGTAATTTACTCCCTCCCATGAGTTACTGCTACCTGAGGGAAACAAAAGGAGCGCATTTACTGAAGCAGTCTAAGCAAACTAAGACGCCATGAAAAGGGAGTGTCCAGAGAGTCAATGTTTCCTTTATCCAGATATGCACAGCTTGCCAGATACTGCCTTGGGAAAGAACACATTTCCAAACAGGTCTCCTGGTGAACCAAAGAGGAAAGGTACAGTAAGCTGTTCCTTTAGCACCACGGACAGCTCAGCCTCCGCCTCCAAAGGACTGATCTCCCAAGCCCTGTGGACAAAGTCCAGTCTATTTGATAATGTCAGCTCTGTGAAGCCCAGGGGCACTGACCTGACCTTGTTATGTCCACTCACTAGGGAACGTAAATTTAGAATCATGGTGGAGTTGCAGTAGATGCTTCCTTGGGAGGTTTCATTAGTGTCGATAAGTATGTCACATTGAAAATTATTGATTTTTGCATTTTTTTCAATTTAGAATGAAGAGAGGCTCAATTAATTACTGGGAAGTACCTTCTTGGGGCTTTCCTCCTATCTCCATTAAAACCCACTTCAGTAATTACCCAGCTGCCATGGCTGCCTTTCAGGATTTTTTTTCCCAATGGGCACCCCTCTGTTTCTGTTCAATGTTCCACTATTCTATATGTTCTTGACCCTCTCCTGTGGTGATAAGGACCCAGAGAAAATCCATGGCATCTATTGAAGAGTCTCTAGGGAGTCAAGGACCCTAACTCATGAACTGAAGAGGGCAGAGCGCTGCTGCTATGCTGACAGCATCTGCTCTCGTTGGCCCAAAAGTTAAAGATCAGAAATGGTAACAACCTGAGCAATGACTTGGATGCCTTCTCTGATTGTTTTCATGACATGATTTTCCCGTTCTTTCTTTCTTTCTT
>LOJH01039823.1:0-14394 GCA_001685095.1 Ellobius talpinus | reverse complement strand
TAGACATAAAACAAAGAAAACCAGCCTATAATTCACAATCTCAGAGACCCTATACAACAACAAGAACCCTTAGAAAGGGATATATGGATCTAATCTACATGGAAAGTAGAAAAAGACAAGATCTCCTGAGTAAATTGGGAGCATGGGAATCATGAGAGAGGGTTGAAGGGGGTGGAGAGAAAGGGAGGGGAGCAGAGAAAAATGTATAGCTCAATAAAATCAATTAAAAAATAATTTAGATACTTGATATTTGGGAAAAGAATTTGAGGAAAACATGCACAATTATTCGATTTGAGTCCTTTAGAGTTTATTCTCTGATGAAGATGAATCATTATAATAAAACACTATAAAATTATTCAATTTAGGGCACACTGGAAAGACAGTGACAGTTGTAGTTTAAAGGTTTAAGTAAATTGAATGTAACATTATAACAGGATTCTACATAAGGAATGATTCAATTTCATAGAAAGTAAACTAATTTTAGAATTCATTTTGCTGTTGACACACATTTTATAAAAATAAGCTTATAGATATAAAATTTTAAAACACCTTCCAACCATGTTCATGTAGAAACTCTGCACTATTTTTGAGTGTCTCAAATTCAAACTAAATAAGTAGAAGATTCAATGTTCAGGTAATGTGATGACCTTTATAATTTTTTATAATAGGAGACAACTTAAATAGTGTTTTAATTAACATTTATGACATACTTTGATAAATTTCTAGACAAATATTTTCCACAGTATTTAGAATATAAAATTTTTAAGGAGCACATTTTATATACTAGAGGAGATGGAATTATATAATAATTTACTTTATAAATCTTATTTAAAAAATATAGGCCCTGTTATAAAGAACTTTGTTACATTTTCTAATTCTGACAAATATATCAACATTTAAATGTAAATATTCAAGCCAAGTAGTGGTGGTACACTCTTTCAATCCTAGCAATCCAGAGAGAGAGGAAAGTGGACCTCTGAGTTCAAGGCCATCCTGGTCTACAAACTGACTTCCAGTACAAATAGGGTGACACAACAAAACCATGTCATAAAAAAACAACAATAACAATAAATAAATAAAAATAAATAAATACTCAAATCAACTACAGAAAAAATTCTTTAAAAGAGATACTGTTAATAATTTAGCAATATCTTCTGATATTTTATGAAAACATATTAAATTTAAAGAATTTTATGACTTCAATAAATAGTTTTCTAATAAATCATGAGTTTCTTGAGACTTTTTTTATTTATTTGTTAAAAATTACCACCTCCTCCTATCCTCCCATTTCCCTCACATTCTTCCCACTCCCTTTCCCCCTCCCTCTCCAGTCCTAAGAGCAGTCAGTGTTTCCTGCCCTGTGGGAAGTCCAAGGTCCTCCCCACTCCATCATGAGACTTTTGTATTAAATAAATGTCCACATTATTTTATTAGTGATAAGTTATATCATATGATTTCAATACAATCTATTTAAGTATTCATCATGACAGTATAAATAAAACAACTATGCAAATAAATTATTACCTATGTAGTATATTTCTGTGTCAGTTCTTAATTGATAGTCTCTAGACTTGATGTGGGATTCACCTCTATATGCTGTGAATATCATTGGTCAATGATGAAAATGTCTTGGGCCTGTGCAGAACAGAATAGAGGTAGGTGGTGAAACTAAACTGAATGCTGGGAGAAGGAAGGCAGAGTCAGAGAGATGCCATGTAGCTGCCAGAGGGGAAACATATGAGCTGCCAGCTATAACCTTGCTGGTAGGCCATGAAACTCTTAGTAAAATATAGAATAATGAAAATGGGTTAATTCTAGATGTAAAAACTAGCTAACAATATGCTTAAGCTATTGGCCAAACACTATTGCAAATAATATAGTTTCTGTGTGGTTATTTCAGGACTATTGGCTGCTGTGAAATGAACAAGCAGCCTCCTACAACACAAAGGCACAGTTAATAATAAAAAAAGACAGTCTAATGAATGGGAAAAGATCATCACCAACCCCACATCAGGCAGAGGACTGATCTCCAATATATATAAAGAACTCAAAAAATTAGACATCAAAATATGAAATGATTCCAATTTAAAAATGGGGTAAAGATGTAAAAAGAGAATTTTCAACATCTAAATTTCAAATGGCTGAAAGACACTTAAGAAAATGTTCAACATACTTAGCCATCAGGGAAATGTAAATCAAAATAAGATACTATCTTACACCTGTCAGAATGGCTAAGATCAAAATCACCAATGATAGCTTATGCTGGAGAGGATGTGGAGTAAGGGGAACTCCTCCATTGCTGGTGGAAATGTGAACTTGTACAAACACTCTGGAAATCAGTATGGTGGTTTCTAAGAAAATTATGAATCAGCCTGCCACAAGACACAACAATATCATTCTTGGGCTTATACCCAAAGGAGGTTCAACCATACTACAAGGACATTTGTTCAACTATATTCATAGCAACGTTATTAATAATAGCTAGAAACT
Source organism: Ellobius talpinus (assembly GCA_001685095.1). Classification (NCBI taxonomy): domain Eukaryota; kingdom Metazoa; phylum Chordata; class Mammalia; order Rodentia; family Cricetidae; genus Ellobius; species Ellobius talpinus. The sequence continues at coordinate 11,904 of LOJH01039823.1, read as the reverse complement.
ATAAACAGCCTAGATGTCCCTCAATTGAAGAATGGATAAAGAAAATGTGGAACATTTATACAAAGTAGTACTATTCAGTGTTTAAAATAAATGACATCTTGAAATTTGCATGCAAATGTATGGAACAAGAAAAGACCATCCTAAGTGAGGTAACCCAGACCCAGAAAGATTAGCAGAATGTGTACACACTCCTGAGTGCATACTACTTGTAAAGCAAAGGATAAGGAGCCTATCATCCACACCACAGAGAAGCTAAGTAACAAGGAGAACCCTAAGAGAAACACACTTAGGTCTCCCTGGAAAGGGGAAATAAACAAGATTTCCTGATATAACTGGGAGCATGAGAGTGGGGGAAAAGGAAATGTGGAAGGGAAGCAGAAAGAAAGAACGGGAGGGAAGAATAGAACTAAAAGGAAAGGGATAGGATTAATGGGATACGTCAGAGACAGAACAAAAAAGAGATGACTCATTTAAGGGAGCCATTAGCAGGCTAGCAAGAAACCCATCACTAGGTAAATTTCCAGAAATCCACAAGGATGACCTGAGCTAAGTCCTTAAGCAGTAGTGAACTGGCCATGCCCTGTAGTCAGATTTATGACTATCTTAAATGTCATCATAGAACCTACATCTACCAACTGATGGAAACAGATGCAGGGAACCAAAGTGGAGCACTAGACTGAGCTTATGAAGTTCAGTCAAAGAGAGGGAGGAGTGAGAATATGAGCAAAGAGTTCAAGACAATGATGTGGATACCCACTGAAACAGCTTACCTGAGCTAAAAGAAGCCCTCCAACTCCAGCCAGACAGGGAAGGAACTAGAATAGGACAAATTTAGGCCCTCTGAATGTGTGTGACCATTGCATGACTAGGGCGTACTGTGAAACCACAGACAGTGAGACCAAGACTTAACCCTGCTGCTTATTCTGCCATTTTGGAACCCATTCTTCCTAAATGGATACCTTGCTCAAACTAGATATAGTCAACCACCCATTTTCATACTGGAGATAGATATGTTCCATTTTATTAAAAGCTAAATTTTTTCCAGTTAATTTCATGATGACCTCCAGTTTTCTTTCTTTTTTCTTTATTCTTTTTTTTGAAAAAGGATATGAATTAAGCCTAGAATGTTGCTACTTAAATAGAAATTTTCAGGAGTAACAACCAATTAGAAAATAAAATGAGAAATTAAGAAAAGGAAAGTAATACCTTTGCTGCATCAATATCTGGGTTGAGGTTATCTTTTCTATTGATTTTAGTGAGCAAAATATTTTTGTCTACTCCCCTCTCTTTATCTTTCCTCCCCTTCTACCCTCTCCCATGGTCCCTGTGCTTTCAATTTACTTAGCAGATTTTGTCTTTTTCTATTTCCCATGTAGATTAGATCCATGTATGTCTCTTTTAGGGTCCTTATTGTTGTCTAGGTTTTCTGGGATTATGAATTGTAGGCTGTTTTTCTTTGCTTTATGTCTAAATGCCATTTATGAGTAAGTAATATGATATTTGTCTTTTTGGATCTGGGTTACCTCACAGTTGATAAATGGGATGAGAAATAAATCAGAGAAACATCACCCTTCACAATAGCTACAAATAGCATAAAATATCTCANATGTAGATTAGATCCATGTATGTCTCTTTTAGGGTCCTTATTGTTGTCTAGGTTTTCTGGGATTATGAATTGTAGGCTGTTTTTCTTTGCTTTATGTCTAAATGCCATTTATGAGTAAGTAATATGATATTTGTCTTTTTGGATCTGGGTTACCTCACAGTTGATAAATGGGATGAGAAATAAATCAGAGAAACATCACCCTTCACAATAGCTACAAATAGCATAAAATATCTCAGAGTAACTCTAATCCAAAAAGTGGAAGACCTGTATGAGAAAAACTTTAAATAGTTGAAGAAGTAAAATGAAGAAGACACCAGAAAATTGAAAGAGCTCCCCTGCTCTTGAGTAGGCAGAATTAAAATAGTAAATGTTAATAGTAATACCATAGAGTAAAAATGGCAAACTTACCAAAAAATGATCTAAAGATTGAATTCAATGGCCAGCAAATTTCTTCACAGACTTTAAAAGAACAGTACTCAACTACATATAGAAAAGCAAAAATCCCAGAATAGCCAAAACAGTCATGTACAATAAAAGGAAATTCTGAAGGTATCACAATCCCTGACTTCAAACTCTACTACAGAGCCATAATACTGAAAACATCCTGGTATTGACATAAAAACAGAGAGAAGGACTAATGGAACTAAACTGAAGACCCAGATATTAATCCACACACCCACAAACAACTGCTTATTGACAAAGAAGCAAAAAATATAAAGTGGAAAAAAGAAAGCATATTCAACAATTGGTGCTGGCATAACTGGATATCAACATGTAAAAGAATGAAAATAGATCCATATAGATCACCATGTACAAAATTCAAATCCAAAAGGATCAAAGAACTCAACATACAAAAAACACACTAAACCTCATAGAAGAGTTGAAGTTACCTTTATCAGAGGCTATCATCCATATGATATCATCCATATAATGGATTTTAGGAAATCTTCCTCTATTCAGAACCTTATCACATTTGAGCTACTGTAATTATCAGTCACCTTTGTCAGATTCAGGTTTAGATTGCTTTTCTATGTGTAGAGTCAATACTTTTAGACTTTTGTAATAGAATAATGAGAGAGACTAGTTGTTCAAAATGAACTGACTACTAGTTACTAATTGAAAATAATTTCATTCATGCTTTGGAAATTGTATATAGAAATATCCTCATTCCAATTGACAGGTGAAATTTTCATGTATTTTCCTTAAAAAAAGAACTTTAAAAGAAAAAAGTAGGACAAGTACTATGTATCCACTCATATCAATAGAAAATATCAGGATAAAAAGAAAAATAATCTGTCTGGAAAGTACCATGGTGATGATTTAGATTTTGCTCATTTCTAACATGGTAAAGTCTAGATTTAATGAGAACTCTGGTAGGTTAGTCTGCTGTGGGATAATCTTTCTGTATGCTGTGAATGTGTGTTGCTCTCATTGGTAAACAAAGAAACTACTTTGGCCCATGCAAGGCAGAATAAAGCCAGGAGGAAAAGCCTGTTGAAGGAGGAGTGGGCTGCTTGTTCATCCCAGCTGCCCAGAACTGAAATAATCACACAGAAACTATATTAATTAAAACACTGCTTGGCCCAATAGCTCTAACTTCTTATTGGCTAGCCCTTACATCTTAGTTTAACCCATTTCTATTAATATCTGTATCGCCATGTGGCAGTGGCTTAGTGCCTAAGTTTCTGCAGCATGCCTTACTCTGGCAGTGGATCCATGGTGTCTGACTCTTTCCTTCTCCCAGCATTCCGTTCTCTCTTCCCCACCTATCTAAATTCTGCCCTATAATCAGAACAAGGCAGTTTCTTTATTCATTAACAAAGAAAAGCAACACACAGAGGGGACTCCCATATCACCTCCCCTCTTCTGTTTAAATAAAAAGGAAGGTTTAAACTTTAACATAGTAAACTTACATATAACCAAACAGGTATTAAACAAGAATTACAGTTACAATATTTATATCTACTTTATCTTTTATCATAACTAAAGAAAACTATAACTAACTATAACTATCTATTCTTCAACTCCATCAAAGACTCCAGAAAAATATACTATTACCTAAGTAAATAGGAAGTGTATTGTAAGCAACTTCCAAAACTCTAGAATTGACAGAGACATNCAATATTTATATCTACTTTATCTTTTATCATAACTAAAGAAAACTATAACTAACTATAACTATCTATTCTTCAACTCCATCAAAGACTCCAGAAAAATATACTATTACCTAAGTAAATAGGAAGTGTATTGTAAGCAACTTCCAAAACTCTAGAATTGACAGAGACATTTCACTGCCTGGAGAGTCATTCAAAGTTCCTCTGTACTGTTGGGGTATCCATCTTCAGCCTACAGGCCCATAGTATCTGTCAGACTTTTCCATGAAAAATAAAATTTCAAAGAGAATTTAGTCACTTTCTTCTGTATCCTACAGAATGTCTCATGGACTCTTTCATGAAGTAGGAACCCCGAAGGATAGTCTTACCTTTAGGCAAGTTCAGCAGTCATTTCTCTGAGGGTCCTGCATGTACAGTTAAGCAGTCTAGGCAGGAGCAGTTTCTTGTCCAAATGGCTAGCAAACTCCATAAGGAGCTTCTTTGATGCCCATCTTCCTCTTGGAGTAACTGCTTTTGCCAGGAGTAGATGTGTTTCACTGTCATGAATAGTCTTAAGTTCTTAAACATTGTAAATGTCATATTCTGTAGTCTTTGAAAGGTTTGAAGAATACCTATCCATCTGAAATATTTTACTATACATCTAGAAAATCTAACATGACTACAAGCTTGACTATTATAGATGATTATCTATTAACTTATATTTCTTAATTATACATTGTATTTTTTAAATGAACTCCACAATCACAATACCTTAATCAAGAGCAGAAATATACATATAACAATAATGACCTTAAATTTTTTCAATAAACCAAGATCCATACCAATGCAAATCTCTATAGCATATCTATATCATANAGCTTGACTATTATAGATGATTATCTATTAACTTATATTTCTTAATTATACATTGTATTTTTTAAATGAACTCCACAATCACAATACCTTAATCAAGAGCAGAAATATACATATAACAATAATGACCTTAAATTTTTTCAATAAACCAAGATCCATACCAATGCAAATCTCTATAGCATATCTATATCATATCCCCATTAAATGTAAATGAATAATTATAAACAATATTTGGGAATACAGGCATAGTTTTGTACATACTGCATCCTGCTGATTGGGAGCACTGTTAATCAGGTCTTTTATGGTGTACCCTGTGTGCTCATCTCAGTGAGCAAGTCATTTTTTGAGGGTGTCTACAGTGACCTTTCAGGGATCTTTGTTTATGAAACCATATTTGCCTGGAAGCAATCCACAAGTTTTCACCTTCTGTGAAAACAAAAGAATAACCTCTTTTCCAAAGCACCATATCTTTAGACCCAAATTCTGAAGTCAAAATACCTTTACAATATCCATGCTGGTTTAGCTTACCCATACAATGAAATGTCTCTCTGTACTTTACAGTCAAAATATTCAAAGAAGACACAATAATATATATAATCCAGACTCTGTAAATTTTCCATCTTTATGTGGCTTATTTTGCTTTACTACTTTTAACCTATGATTATCTGTACTCTGTCTCTTTAAAGACTTTACCTATTTTTAAAGCATTAACATTATTTTATGACTCTCTGTACTATTTTTCTTCTCTCTTCCAACAGAGAGATAGAGTACATTTATCCAACACTGTGGCCCATTAAGAGGTCTTTTATGTCTGAGTCTGTCTTATTGTGAATCTGTAATTTTTACTGTCAAGTACTTCTTAAAATGCTAAGCATTTCTTAAAACCTTCAGCTGCATCATTGCTAGGGATAATATGGCAGTACCTGCTTGCCCTGCCCAGTACAGCATGGCGGAGTTGCTTGTAACTCTGAGCCATGAGTACTGCCCCACTTTTAGGCACACAGCCAGTCCATGCCACCATCAAGCAAGCTGTAGCAGTCTGCTCATAAGCCCCATTCAAATGCTCCATCTCCCATAAGATCCAGAGGTTGCACTGGCAGCATAGCCCATAAAGCCTCCATGTCAAAATGGCATGGCATTTTTTCTGCCACAGCTGCTGCTGAGTCAAGAAAATCTCTCCTAAAATAACTGTGACATGCTGCCAGCAAACATCAAAAAGCTGTGCTAAACTCTATACTTTTTTCTAGAATTCCTTTTTAAGCTTCATCAGGTTTTACATAGATTTAGCTAGCACATGTTGGAATGCCAATTGTTGTAGGAGGAGTGAGCTGCTTGTTCATCCCAGCCACCCAGAAGTGAAATAATCACACAGAAACTATATTAATTAAAACACTGCTTGACACATTAACTCTAACTTCTTATTGACTAACTCTTACATCCTAGTTTAACCCATTTCTATTAATCTTGTGTCATGTGGCAGTGGCTTACTGCCTAAGTTTCAGCAGCATGTCTTACACTGGTTGTGGATCCATGGAGTCTGGCTCTTTCCTTCTCCCAGCATTCAGTTCTCTCTTCCCAGCCTATCTAAGTTCTGCCATATAAACAGACCAAGGCAGTTTCTTTATTCATTAACCAAGAAAAGCAATACACAGAGGGGACTGCCACATCAAAAACCAAATGGAGATACAGGGAAATGAGAAGTGTGGAGAAAGGAGAAACACAATCCAGGTGCCCAGGAAGCAGGATGCCTGCCACAGCCATGTAGAAATAGATAAATTAAAAGAAAAGGGTTAATTTAAATATAATAACTAGTTAATAATAAACCTGAAGTATAGGACCAAGATTCTGTAATTAATTTTAAAACTCTGAGTGATAATTTTGAAATAGCTGCAGGATGTGGCCAGGCAGAGAAACCTCCAATTACATTAGTCTAAGGGGGTTGAAAGGGATGGCATAGAAAGGGAAGGGAGCAAAGAAAATTGTATAGCTCAATAAAATCAATAAAAAAGAGAAAAAAATAATCTCCAATCTAAGATATAAAGCTGATTCCCCACCATATCTGTTGGGCTTATCACATCCCACATCCCTCCATCAGGCCTGGTAAGCCTGATAATCATGTCATGAGGAAAAATGATTTTAGATAACCATGGCTAGAATCTTCTTTAGTCTTTCTGTCATTTGCAACACAACAATCATTATCCTGATTCTTTGCTATGAACCTATGCTGTATTTGTCTTTTAGCTCAATCTACAATTTGTAATTTTTCTTGACTTAATGCTACTGTATATAATCTAGCTTATTATCCTGTTTTTTGAACACACCAGGAACATTACAAACAGCAAATATACAGAACTAAAAATGCACACTGTACCAGCGATTTGTAATCACTGTTTTATTCCTGCATCTCATGAAGAATATACTACTGTGAGCCATGCTTGGGAAGTATTTATACATTGCTTATCTAAATTAGGAAAACAGGTTATAAGACTAAATGAAAATGGAAATAAAGTTGAGAATGAAAAGTGTACACCTGTCTACTTGATATAGATGTGATTTGAGCAGCTGCTTTAAAGTCCTGTCATCATGACTTTCAAGTCATGATGTTTGTACCTCCACAATGTGAGATATATAGCCTGTAATCCAAGAAAATAAGAAGGTTATTTTTATATATATAGGAAGGTTATTTTTATATATACAGGGAGGTTAATGCTAGTGTGAGCTAAGCACAGAAATTCTCAAGAAAGAGAAAATGCTACTGATACAAAAAAGTAATGATAAATTTTAAAAGAACAATACAAAATGAAAAGGCCTGACAGAAAATACCACACAATGTAGGAATCTATGTAAATTAATATGCAGGAAAAGATAAGCCATAGAAAAGAGAAGTAGGAAAGAGGGTGCCAGAAAAAGGAGGGACAGATGGAGAGGAAATGGGTCATGGCTGCTAATGAGCATAGATTTCTTTCTGGGTGCTGAAATTTTCCTAAAGTTGTTATAGTTGTAAAACTATGAATATATTTTTAAAAACCAAACTGTGCCTAAACCCTACCTTGCCTACATTATCATATATTTTGTCACAGAAGTGAGACAAGTAATACAAAAGTTTTGAAAGGAATCATTTGTTGTTCTGTTGTCTTATTAATGAACCATACCTCTAGTATGCATAATGTTTGTATGTATGTATATATGTATATATAATATACATAGATAAATATATAATACCATATCTTATATATCATCATCATAATAATAAGAAAGCTCATTCAAATACCTGAAAAATCAATACTATTATCAAAATATTAATCAACAATTAACAGGAACTTTGCAAAAGTTCTTATCTTTCAAATCCAAAGCCATGGCTATTGGAACTTTTCCAGAAGCTAAAAACATCATTGAAAACTAATTAGTTTTAAATTAAATCTTAATAGTAAATACCATTAAGATACTCTGACTCCATTGAAAATGAAAGCACTGTTAAATTTCATGGATGATGAAATTATCTTCCACAGAGCAAACCCTAGAAAATGTATCTAGCAATTGCTTTTCTGACATATATGCTTTTATTTTGATATTAAAATATTTAAAATAAATTTTTTCCACAAAAGATATTCAAATCTATAATAAATCAATTGTCAAATATTTCAGAATTATGGACATATCATTTAAAATGTATCTTGTAATCTACATAATTTTCTAATACAATTTATTCTATTTTGATTCATGATATATATTAAAAATACTTATTTACATAAAAAAGTATATAGGTGTTATTGAAGGTATTTTGGTGTACGTTTTCTTATTAAAGGTCTTTTAATTTTGCTTTTGAGTTTTTTGTATCAACTCTAAATATATCTATATATTTTTATTTATCTGTATTTTAAATTATTTCATATATTTTTGAGATTATGATTAATTCATTTCCTCCTTATGTTTCTTTGCTGGAAACCCATCCACCAAATACTTACTGCCTTTTTTCAAATTCAACACCTCTGAGTATGGCTTCTGACATCACTAGGAGACACAATCTTATAGCCAACTCCCTAACCTCCTGGCTCTGACAATATTTCTGCTTCTTCTACTGCAATGATCTCTGAGACTTATGTTCAGGAGTTTTTATACATGTTTCCATTGGGGTGGGCTCTACAACTCTGCATTTTGATTGGTTGTGGTTTTCTTTAGTGGCTTCAATTTTTTATGAATGTTATGTTCTGCTTAAATTAACTGTCATTATTTTATTTAATCTTTTCTAAAATTTCAGATTCCAATCATCAAACCAATGATAAAAGAAATGTTTCTTCCATGCATGTTTCTTGCTCCTCACAGTCTGATTTTTTCATAATGTAATCAGAACTTGGCACATAGTTTCTGCGTGACAGAATGGCTAATAAGCTTATATTTTGGAAATTGATTTTAATGCCTTATATTTATAGTTCACACAACCTGCTTAGTTTATTAGCAGATGAAACTACGTTGCTCATTATAATTTATGTCAATATAAAAAATAATGACTATAATTTTTGTTAAATTTCATCCAAGCTATAATCCTATTAATGTTTTAAGTTTGGTACTATTAATGGAAAGTGCACATCCCTATTTTTAACATAAAGAAATTTTAGTATATAAAGAGATTAATAAATTTACTCATCATAACACATCTTAAGTAATTTAAGAATAAAAACGTGTGTCTATGTACTCATATTTGCATATTTATACATTATTTTCATTATAATGTACAAATTATAATAATTACTTTCATTTTTAGTTCATTTAAAATATATTTATGGATCCTAGAGCCAGTTAATTGGAAGAGTACTTACCTGATTTTCACAAAGCCTTATACCAGTTCTAAATTAATTAATTTATTAGTTAATTAGTATGAAGACAGAAATGTAGGTGCCTAGCATATTTTAAGCCATGGACTAAAATGTTCACCCCGTCCTCAAAATACTTTGAAACAGTAATTTCAGGATTTTGATTATTAAATTTGAAAAAGATCTCTTAAGACATATTTGCTTTAAATGATTATAAGTGAAAATACACCTATATTTTTAGTTTGGAAGTATTTTTAAATATTTATGTCAAATATTTCAACTAAAACCACAACTGTATTTCTTCCAAAGAATTTTATAATCTTTATTTTTTGTTGAAAATGATATTTTTGAGATGATTTCTCTGTATAGCATTTGTTGACCTTTACCTTACAGAAATCCCCTTTCCTCTTCATTAGCTGGAAGCAAAGGTATGTGTCAGCATGCCTGTCCTTGAAAAAAGCAGTTTTCATAGATACCATTTTAGGCATCTATTGAGAAATGATTCACACCTCACATAAAGTTGCATCTTCAAATAAAGGTATTCTAACCTCAGGATTAATGTAGTTAACGAAAATGGAAATTACCCATGACAAACACCCAGAAGTGTGTTATTAGGAAACACAGAGATTTGCAGTATAGTAACTTTTATGTATGTGATATTTAAAAGCTCAAGGTTATTGAAAGATGGTAATAAAAATGGATGAACCAAATTTTTCCACATATGGTATTTTATTGTACTAGGGGGAAAAGTTCACTTGGAAGAACAATTGAGCAAAGGTGTTAAGACTACATTAAAACTCATGTAATCATATGTGAACACCTTTTCATTGAATGCTCTGTGACATTTTTAATGTTAATGCTGCTCAAAAAGAACTACTTGAAAAAATAAATTAGAGAATTATGTAAATAATTTCCCACATTTATCGAAATATGTACTTTTAAATACAGGAATGAAAAGCGATAGTCTCTTCAGTGAATATGTAATTTTAGCAATTAGCTCTTGGTCTTTAAATTTTATTATGGCTTTTGTAAATTTATCACTGAAGTGGTAGGCCATTATTTAATAACTTTCATCTTCATTTAAACCTTCCTGCCAATATTTACCTCCACATTTCCATGACAAACACCCAGAAGTTACTTAATAATTATCCACAAAATTTCTTCTGTAGCACCATATTCCTCAGCATTAGGTTTCTGTGTATCTTTCCTGATTACTTTTACCACACTGTGTTGCTCACTCATGTCATCAAGAACAGTTTCTTAGTGATATCAAATACTGATGACCCAGATTCCTCTCTAATTCTACTATTTAATATAAACTTCACCTCCTTTTTAACTCCCTTTATTCCCTTTTTCTTCTCTCTCTCTCCCATTCTTCCTTTCCTTCACCCCCATATTTATCTTTCTTTATTACTTCTCCCCCTTATCTCTTATTGCTCCACCCTTTACCTTCCTTACCGTCCTCTACTTTACACACATCTTTTCTGTTCTTCCTTTATCTTTTCAGTGTATGGAAGTAAAAAACAAGTCTCAATAATAAAAATAAGCCCAGAGACGTTACAGGAACTAAAAGTACCCAACTGGAACCCACACAGTGAAAGGAGAAATTTAAGTCATGCAATTGTTCCTTGACCTCCTCGTGTATGCACACACACACACACACACGTACACACACAAACAAAAAATAATAAACATAAATCTATACATATAATGAAAATGAAACAAAATATTTTCTGTTTTTGTTCTTATTCTGTACATATCATCCTACTGAGAATAGCAGTACTATAACTAGAGTTGATCTACTTTCAATGCTATTAAAAATATTTGAATTTTCTTGGAAATACAATAAAACTCAAACACTTAAATAAAGAATTAATATCAAAATCAAGGTAATTTCACATTCTTCCTGAATATGTGATTATTTTAAATACATAGGAATAGGCATTAATTTACTTCTTTTTACTTGTATGGAAAGTAGAAAGTCTTTATCCAAAAATTTGATGCAAAAATGTGCTAGGAAAGTTCCTATTCTGCTCCAAACAAAGACAGATATGTACATGGACAAAAACATATGCATGCTCACATGAGACATACTGTTCCTTGAGAACCATAAAGATCCATGAATTCTTTATGATTCTCACACAATTGTGGCAGTCAGCAGTCATAGCTTTTGTTCCTTGTGTAGCCAGATATATCTACAAGAGGTAAATCTTTAGAAGACTTCCTAAGATGGCTTTCCCATGTGATTTGACATGAAAAAAGCACTCTGCAGCCCTTGAACTCTGAAGAAAGTAGGAAGAAAAACCAGGAAAATCACTTTGAACTGATATGGAGATGTTCTGCTCCCAATACCCAATGGGAATCATTGTTATCTGCAGATAACAGTCTCTTCTCTTTGTCTGTGTCTAATGATATTTGTCAATTTTTGTCACCATGGCAACAGCCAACACACAAATGAAGTATCTGGAAAGGGGGGAGGTCCTTGGACATTCCACAGGGCAGGGAACCCTGACTGCTCTTT
>LOJH01039822.1:0-13445 GCA_001685095.1 Ellobius talpinus | reverse complement strand
CTCTCTCTCTCTCTCTCTCTCTCTCTCTCTCTCTGGAAAATAAAATCAAGAGCTAGACACGTGCTTGTAACCCCAGCATTCAGGAGAGTGGGGAAGAAAACTGTAAGCCTGAAAGTGACCTGAGTTAAAGTGTGAAACACTGTTTCAAATGAAAAAAACCAACACCATGGCATAAATTTAGGATTCACAAACCATATCCACGTGGACTAGATGTAAAATATAGGGTGACAGCACTGCAGGTATAGCACAGAGGTAGAGCCCCTCCCAACACATAAGGCCCTAGGTCCAATCTGTGCCCCAGGTACTGCCTCCCTACTATCTTTGTTTGCCAGGGTGTTATACTTCTTTTAGCTTCAGTTCTGGCTTATTTTATGGTAAAATTACTGCACTAAACACTGCCAAGTAGGCTGTGCTGGCTGATCAGCCACAGAGTCCTGGGACTACCCCCTTGTCACCACATTCAGCTATTTTATGTGGGTTCTGGGGCTTACACTCAGGTTCTCAATGCTTGGACAATCAGAACTTCACCGATGAGCTGTCTCTGTATCTTCCTCTTTGTTTTATTTTTATTTAAAGGTAAAACTTCCTGCAGTATAGCCACCCAAAATGCATTTTTTCCCAAATGCATAATATTTGGGCAAGGTAGTTCAAGTCTGTAATTCTAGCATCCAGGAGGCAGAGATAGGACAAATTCAAAATCATCCTGGTCTAAATAGCAGGTTCTAGGCCAGGCAGAATTATACAGCAATATCCCATATCAAACAAAATAAGCAAATAAGAAAGACTCAACACATAATAAAGTGGTATGTGACTTAGCCCCCCACCTCTCAAAAAACTGACAGGTTAGAAACTGTAATACTTAAATTCTGATCTGCTAGCCACTACACAACAAGAGATCTATTTGATTTTCATGTATCTGTTTTTGTTTTATTTTTTCCATTTTTAAAAAACAGGCAGGACACTGTTAGAGGACTCCCAAAATATACACTTCAAATTTACTAAAATTCAAATCAGTTTTAAATGAAATGAAGTCTTAAAGAAATGCAGGAGAATGTTTGTATAAGTGATTAATACAACATAAACTTATTTTTACAGTCTTATAAATCATTATCCATAGTTTTACCATACTACAAAGAAATCCTATTTCCTCATTCATAAAATGCTACCCCCTAAGAGGCTGAGAGTACAGCTCAATGCTGGAGCACATGCCTAGCATGTATAACATGGCACAGTAAAAACATAAAAAAAAAACCCAACTACAGGAGCTGGAGAGATGGCTCAGCGGTGAAGAGCTGGCTATTCTTCCTGGGGATGTAGGTTCAGTTTCCAGCACTTACATGGCAGCTCACAACTGTCTGTAACTCTAGTCCCAGGGGATCTGACACCTTCACACAGACATATATGCACGTTAAATACCAATGCAATAAAATAAAAATAAATAATTTAAAAACAACAAATGCCCTGCCCTCAGCAACCACCTTATCTCCTTTCTGCTTCAATGGATGTAACTATTCTGGACATTTCAACAAATGGCCCAAAATACTGCGATCTGTGTCTTCTTTCACTTACACAATGAGTCAGAGATTAATGCACAGTATAGGACTTTATTCTTCTCTGTTTGTTAACAGATGCTATTGTGTGACCATATCACAATGTGTTTCTGCTTATGAACATGTAGGCTGTTTCCACAGCCAATTATAAAAAAATGTTTAAAAACAATAAATAACATAAAAGATGTGTTTTTGAAAAAGGTTTGAGATTCTGCAGAGGGAGTCCCTTTAACCTACAAAGGGATAAATCTCAACAAGCCAGAAGGAAAACTAGTTCTAAGTTTGGTTCACAGAACACTAATTAATTTGAGATTTTTAATAGAAAATGCAAGTTCTACCCATGATGAGAAATAGAGGATAGAATGGTCACTTATGACTGTAATACAAATATTCAGGAAGCTGAGACAGGAGGATTAGGGAAAATTTAAAGCTAGCCTGGGCCATAGAGTAAGACCCTGTCTCAGAAAAACAAGGAAATGTAAACTGAGAACACAAATGCAGTTACAACTCTATAGGTTTTAAAAAAATATTAAGCGTGTGTGTGTGTGTGTGTGTGTGTGCATGACTGCATACATGTGTGAGCTCACATGTTATAGCATGCTTATGGAGGTCAGAGGACAAACTGTGATAGTTAGTTTCAACTTCTACTATGGGTTCAGGGCTCATGTCAGGCTTGGTGGCTCTATATCTGCTTTAAAATCTGGGTTTTAAAATGGTACAAGTTTAGCTATTTTTTCTGGATAATTGCTTTGGCTCTTTGAAGTTTGTCTTTTTTGTTTTATGAAGTATCACTTTATCAATGAAAAACTACTAAGCTGAAGCTATTGTCTTATCATTATGAGTGACCAGTGTTTTTATTTTTGGTAAAGGCCAGATTTCATACCACTTTCTGGAACATAGGAAAGAGCAAGACTGTCAGTAAATGTACTTACTTTGACCCTGACATATTCCTCTTAGGTGCTGCCAGAATGTCAAAAACAGAGGGTGTTCTTAGACATGAATAACTTCTTTATTGCTGATTGCAGTTGGATTAGTCCCAGCCCGCTCACAACAAAAGTAGTCAGCAGGGTACACATAGCTCTTGACATGCAATAGGAAACACATCAAACAGGTTTTCACTTCATGATACTGAATTTTGTAGGCCAATTATATATTTTTCAGAAAACATTTTGTAGATATTACCTTATAGTCATTATCAAATTATATGATTTGATGTCACTTTTAAAATGTGAAATGTGGCCAAATGCATTTTTAACAGTGATACAGGACAATAGTTTCCAAACTTGTAAGGCAGGATGCAACAACCTGCATTTCCATAGCTCTGCAGGCGATTTTACAGAAAACAACTGGTTAAAAAAAAAGTTCAAACCAATCCATCCATTTCCCATTACAAAGATATTATAGTTTTCATGAAGATGGCAGGAAAACAAAATCTTACCATGAAATATCAGCCTGGCAGCAGCAGTGGACACAGCAGTTGCAATACAAGTTGCTGCTTGTTATACAGGAATCTCTAGTATTAACCAGAATAAAAATGAGACTTAGCTTCCTTGAAACCGTGGCATCGGCCCAACCATAGAAGTTCTATTATTGGGGGGCATAGCTTAGGTTTCCAAATTACCTCTCATTAAAAACAGTAACCTGTAGCTAAAAAACTTGATAAATCGACCTTGTCGATTTGCATGTCAAATTAAAGCTCAGAACAGTTAAACTTGTGCTAGGTCACATAACTAATGGTTTAAGGAGGGATTGGAGTGCCAATTCACTGACTGTTCCACTTGTTCACACACAGACCCTGCCATTAATCCACAATCAATGAGACACCTAAGAGAAAAAAAATGATCATAGAAGACATAACTTAGCAACTGAGAGCAATGCAGACAGGGTAACATGAAGTAGTTCATTAAATATGGAATTTATAGAGAAACTCAAATGATCTTGTCTCAACACCTATTAATAGCAGATTCTGAGAGACTTCTGATATGCTACATGGTCCGTATTGCTCACTACCGGTTTTAAGCTCAATCGATTGATTTCTCATGAATTCTTGATTAGTGATAAATTCTTATGATTTATAATTCTAAAGTAAAAAGTTTTATATTACTGTCTTGTAACAAATTTGCTTAAGTAACACTTCCTCAAAGAATTGTTGGTAACAATAAAAGCCCCCTAACTTGAATTATCTGACTAGATGGCATTTATTGTTCTCTATATTTATTTGTGTATGTGTGCTTGTGTATGTGAGTGCAGTGCCCTCAGAGTCTAGAACAGAGTACTCACTGAATACTTCCTATTGTATTTTATTTCTTTAAGGTAGGATCTTACTATGTAGCTCTGGCTGACCTTTATGTAAACCAGGTTGGCCTTGAACTTACCGGCCACTGCCTTGACCCTTGAGAATAAAGGCACGTGGCACCATGTTCGGTAATCACTACAAAAATTAGTCTTTTTCAGAGTAAAATGAGAGAAAAAACAGTGCATACAGTTAAAAAAAATTAAGGTTAAGTTGAGGGAATCCAGATAATTGGAGCAATGCCTACCACTCAATTCATTCATCATCTTAGGAAAATAGAGGACAAGGACCATAAATTTTAAGTATTAAAAAAATATTTTTTAAAACAAGTGCAACAGCAGAATCTCAGGAAGACAGTGAACAAAAACCTCCAGTAAACCCACAGCTGGGAGACTCGCACAGCATGGAGCCTTCTAGGGACAAAGTGGAAAGTGTGAGGCTCAGCACAGGCGATAAGAACCAGGAAGGAGGTGGCATGAGGTCCACACACCCATCTATCCAACTGTCCACCCATCAGGCCACAGTAAAAGCTAAAGAGCACTAACCAGAGAAGGACTACAGAGAATAAAGGCATCGTCTTAAATAACCCTCCTATCTTTCTACTGAACACAATGGGGAGGGGGATAAAAGAGTAAAATGGGGGCAAACAAGTAAAAATTGACCCAAGAAAGTTAAATTTTATTAACTTTTTTTCTTTTTTTTTGCCAGAAGAGCAAAACCATCAAAATTTATGGGGACTAATTATTTTAAAAAAATGAATGACACCCATACCATTGTTATTATGAAGTTTTTAGAAAGCCACATGGATCCTAAGATAAAAAGCACATTAACTACAAGGTTTAAGGAGGAGAAAGAAGTTAGACTTCTCAAAAGGTAGTTAAAGTTAAAGTATCACGGTACAATGGTTTCAAGACTCCAAGGGAGACAATTCTTTTCTAGAACTCTGTATGAACGAGTGAGTAGAAATATTAGAGACGCGAAATTTCAGAGACTCTTGCTCCCTGTATTCTTTTTCAGAAAGCTGGGAGAAAAAAAAAGAAGAATGTAAGCTACCAAAAGTGCATTTAAATGAGAATATGTGGGAGTTCTGAAATAAAATATTTAGCACAGATTTGACAAGAAGGGAATTTAGGAATATGAGAAAGAAAAGTCCTAGGTCAATGCTTAGAGCAGAAAAATGAAAGGCATCAAAAGCAAGGTCTTCAAGACAAACACATGACAAGTGAATCAAACAAAAAAATGCTAGTGGCAGGCTTAATGGGTGACTGACAACTTTTACAAGGCACAAAATAATTTAGATCTATTAGAAGATCCATATATATAAGTAGCCACACTCACAGAGGAGCTAAGATCCATGTACGTAAGTAGCCATGAACTCAGAGGAGCTAAGATCCATGTACAAAAGTAGCCATGAAAACAGAGGAGCTAAAGAAACAAAGAGATATGGGACTTTTAAGAAAGAAACTCACAACTTAGCTCCCAAAGGATGAATGTATACAAAGGTAAAATAGTGTTTATGAATAAATTTAATTTAAATATTCCCTTGGAGAATTACTGAGGGCAAAGTCCAGGATGTATGTATGCAGGAGCGCTTAAAGTCCGTCTTTTACAGTAAGATATAAGTAGAAGAAATGGATGAGCTAGAACACTTTTAAAACTATAGAGGTAATTTAAGTGGAAAAAAAAACCTCAGCTAATTTCTTATAGGAAATGGGTCAGGATATATTTCCTTTTTCACTGAAAACCCTTAAGCACAAAATGAGTTAACTATGTACATATGTAATTTAAATTTTAACTTAATAAATTTTTAAGAATTAAAATAACCATAAATAATTCTATTTCATAATTCAATGCAGTAAATGAAAACTTAGTGTGTTACATCTTTCTTTTATTTAATGAACACATGATAACAAGAATTTTAAGTACTGCATATCAGAGGAACTACACTGCAAATATTTTTGTTGAATTAAATAGCCAAAGATTGTCATCAGTAAATAAAAAGATAAGCGAGTGGCATCTATTAGATCTTCTCAATTCTGACCTCACTGAAAATGAAGGAAAACATAGTGGGTACATAAAATGATATTTTAAGGTTTCTTATGACCCTTCTTAGATCTTGAAAATATTTTTTGCCCTGTCACATAAATACGTTGGGCATAAAAATTATCAAATATTTTTGAGAATTTCAAGAAATCAAGATCATATTTTACATATACTAGTTAGATATTATCCATACTTTACACCAGTTAGAGCCACCTTACAGATATATACAAACTGAGGCTGAATGCCCAGGAAAAATTAGGGAATAAAAACATCTCACAATTTGGATATCTCCACACAATTAAGAATGGCCAGGCATGGCGGTGCCCTCCTTTCATCCCAGCACTCTGTGAGACTGAGACCAGCTTGTTCTACATAGTGAGCTCCAAAGACAGCAAGGGCAACATGGAGAGACTCCACTTCTCCCTCCCCACAAAGGATGCTGAAACTAATACAAGAACACATGATAGAAAATAGCAATTTTACATAATCTAAAAGTACATTTCTACAAGATAGTTATGTTATTATAAAGGAGAAACCTTGTGGTAGAGGAAGTTGAAAACACTACTTTTGCAGCATTTAGTTTTGTCTGTAAGCATTCAGATGCACATGAGCCACAGTGAGTGTGGAGGTCAGAGAACCACCCTTGGAAGTTGGTTCTTTCCTTCCACTGGATGGCACAGTCTTTCTTGCTAAGCTTTTGTTCTGCATGCTCCACACTAGCTCACTCCCATGCTTCTGGGTGATGATCCCTTCTGTACCTGCCCTGTCTCCACAGTAGGCTTACAGGTGCCTGCCAGAACACAGAACTTTTTATTTGGGTGCCAGGGACTGACTAGGGTCCCTAGAAAGAAGCATCTTCCCAACCCAATGTTGTTTTTTATTTCCTTTAATTTTCTCAAGACAAGAAGGAATCCTGTTCTTACTGCCTCTGCTTCTAGAGAGCTGGACTTCCAGGCACATGTCACCATGCCCAGATAAAAATATTTTACAATCAAAGTAGTACTATTAGAAAAAGGGCAGAAACAGATATGTACTGCCTCTGAGAGACATGAAGGACTGACTACCACTGGTGTTTCACACAAAGTGCATAATGTAATTTAACCATGCAGAAACATAAGAACAATTTAAAGAACACCCTAACAAAATAAAGACCTAAAATAAAGTGAAGAAAGACAGCACGGAAACATCTTCTTCAGTGCTCTCCTACAGGAGAAATCCAAAACAAAGAAAAGTGACAATAAAAGCCCTATTTACTATAACTATGGGAATAACCATTAAAGCTTATGCCATAGTCCAAATTGCTGAAGAAATAATTGTGGCAACGTATTTGGGAGAACAATACTGTATATGAAATACAGTATCCCTGACACCTGCTAGATATAAAGAGAGAATGTAAAGGACAAAACCCCAGCATTTTAAACTACACTTTTCTTCTATATAATTAAATTTTTGGTTGCTGTCAAATCTCTGGCAAAATTTTGTGGGCTCACATAGCTCTACACCATCATTAGTTATATAACACATGCCACATGTTAAACCTATCCTAGTTGGTACATAGGTATTTTTATAGAATGACACTGATAAAAATCAATATCAGCAAAAGCATAAAGTTCTTAATTCTTTAGTTCTTTCATCTAATTTGAAAGATCCTTTCTACTTTAAAAAATTCTCATTAATCTCCCTTATTGGAATTAGGATGTTACCCATTTGCAAACTGTGAAGAGAAGAATTTTAAAAACCCTTTATTTATCCCTGGAAAACTCCATAAGTAACACTTCCCAACATGTTCCTGTCCCACCAAGAAGGAATTGTAAAGAATATAGATTCATAGTAATGTTTGGATTCAGTTTTAGAGACATGAGGTTAAATGCTTGATGTTTTTAAAACATTTACAAGTATGAATCACAATGACTGATGGAAACTGAATTCTTTGGGACTCATTCAGCACATTTACTAAGATGAATTTCTAAAATATCAAAATTTAAGTAAAATATGAACGCATCAAAAATGTTCATGTATACAAACACACATATAAATGTACTATATGCATCTGAACTCCTGCCAAATCTTTAAGTCATTATCTCAGTTGGAAATGAAGGTCCCATTCTCATTTTTCTACACGCTGACCAGAACATATTGCTCTCCTGTATTTTTCCAAATTTAATGACTCTCTTTGGGCAGTGATCTCTTCATGCTTTTCACATAAGTTTTCTGCTAAATACACTCATTTCTATCTTGAAGTGAACCCTACCTTTTACACTAGAGATCTTGCTGTGTGAAAAGGGCATTAAGTGTATGTGTGAAGTAGTCTAGATAAAATTTCTTTCAGTAAAAAATGTGTTAGATACCATGCCTGTGAGTCAGACTATACTATCAACTGCTCTGTCTGCCCAAGTAATATAATAGCAATGATACCACAGTATCAGCTATAATCTTGACAGTGTCACCATGTGCCAGGCTCTCTCCTAAGTTTTCCAAGTATATTAACTCAACTAGAACTAAACACTGTGGACAGGGTGCTAAGCACACTGACACAGAAAGGACAAATAGCTTCTCTAAGATCCTGGACTAGAACGATGGTGTCAGGGTTTAAGCCTGGCCAGTCTCACCAGAGAACATCTAAGAAGGGCTGTTCTAGATCTGCCCCTGCACTGCCCAGGTTAACTGATGACCTGGGGTTGCTACAAATGCAACCCCAGACAGACAGATGAAATGCCTCCCCCCTCCCTGTTTTCTTTCTTTCCTGCCTTACTTTTATTTTTTCAAAGCATGATCTCACTTTGTTGGCCACATTGCCCTGAAATTTGCAGTAACCTCCCTGCGGTAGCCTCTAGAGTGCTGAGATTACAGGTAAGAGTCACCATGCCTGGCTCAATCAACTGTCTTTAATAAATTAAAAGTTAACTTTTTACTGGCATTAAGAAATGGGAGGCCAGGAGGTGGTAGTGCACTGCAGAGACTGAGGCAGGTGGATCCCTGTGACTATGATACCAGCCTGGTCTATAGAGCTAGTTCCAGGACTGCCAAGGCCACACAGAGAAACACTGTCTCAAAAAACAACATCAAAAAGAAATAAAAGAAAAAAAAAGAATTGAAATGGGAGAAGAAAAAAATCTTACTTAGATTCCTCCATTTCCTGCATTTGAAATTTAGAAAATTGATTTTAAGAGCAGGTGAAAAAAATCTATGCTTATCTAAATGAATAAGATTCTATAAAAACCCACAAACGTTATGAAAAGCACATTTAATGTTATTAATTTACTATCTTTTTCTTTGAAAATGTGTTTTCCCCATACCTTTGTATTTTGAAAAATAACAAATACACAGAAAATATCTGAACTCCCTCAGCTATTTAGCTATATTTACCAATAAATTGCTAAATGTTTTGTGCAACATGAATGTTCCTGCATACACGGACTTTTTACCCTCCTTGAGACATGAGAAAATTAGTTGCAAACATCTATTCAACGCACATCTCTGAAAACTAAAGTCATTTTCCTAAACAAACACAAATTGCTACAGCAATGCTATATCATATGATACACTTTTTTTTGAAAATTTTTTCAATCATTTCAAAAATGTCCTCTGAAGCAGCCTCTTCTGTTTAAAAATTTTGGATGTAGTTCAAGTTAAGGATGAAGTATTACCCTTCATTGTCCTTCCCACCCTCCTTTGTCTTTCATGAGAGAGGCATCCCCAAGGGTCTAGGCCACTTTCTCATGTAAAGTGAAGACTTCTCTGATGCTTTTGGTATGACTAGATTAATGCTAAATAATTTAGGAAAGAATGCAGGCAGATGGTATTGTTACTTCTCATGGCAAGCCATTTGAACTCACATTAAGTCTTTATTAGAACACTATATTGAGTCATTTATTAACTGTACACCAAACATACCTTCTTGTAACTGTAATTTTGCTTGTTTTGTTATATGTAATTTTACTATGTTAAAGTTAAAGCCTTCCTTTTTCTTTAAACAGAAAAGGGGAAATAGTGTAGGAGTTCCTTCTGTTTGTGTGTTAATGAATAAAGAAACTGCCTTGGCCTAGTTGATAGGGCAGAACTTAGGTAGGCAGGGAAGACAGAACTGAATGCTGGGAGGAAGAAAGGTGGAGGAAAGAGACACCATGGAGCTGCCAGAATCAGACACGCTGAATCTTTCCCGGTAAGCTGCCATGTGGCAATACATAGATGAACAGAAATGGGCTAAATCAAGTGTAAGAGCTAGCCAATAAGATGTTAGAGCTAATAGGCCAAACAGTGATTTAATGAACACAGTNAACTTAGGTAGGCAGGGAAGACAGAACTGAATGCTGGGAGGAAGAAAGGTGGAGGAAAGAGACACCATGGAGCTGCCAGAATCAGACACGCTGAATCTTTCCCGGTAAGCTGCCATGTGGCAATACATAGATGAACAGAAATGGGCTAAATCAAGTGTAAGAGCTAGCCAATAAGATGTTAGAGCTAATAGGCCAAACAGTGATTTAATGAACACAGTTTCTGTGTGGTTATTTCGGGGCTAAGCTAGCTGGGCAGCCGGGACAAACAAGGGGCCCTTTCCCTTACAACACCTTCTTTCGAAAAAAATTGCAATTAGCTATTAAAAACACCATTTAGCTGAAAATGATTTTTTGAAAAATGGATTCATGTTATTTTTAATTACATATATCTGTACACCTAGTTGTGGAAATCTGCACAGGCCTGCAGTGTTTATGAATGTCCAGACGACGTTGGAACCTCACAGCTGTGAACTGTGCACATGGGTGCTGGGAACTGAACTTGGCCATTCATAAAATCTATAAATCCAGTACCAAAAGATCTGATGCTCTCTTCTGGCCTCTACAGACGCCATCATATATGTGATACACAGACATGTGTAGGCAAAACTCCCATACACATCAGATAAAAATTAATAAAAAAGCAAAAAAATGCTATATAAAAAGTAGTTTCTATTTTTATGGAAAAAAGTCTGTATGTGCTAGTATAGACGAAGTGAAAAAAATTTTTTGATTCTCAGCTGGTTGAATCTGTGGATATAGACAGCCAATTTGATTTGTATTTGACTATTTTTGTCAACCATTCATTCTGAAAGTGAAACATCAATCAATCCAAGAGCAAAATCTTCTAATCATTTCCTTTAATTAATTATAACAGGCTTATTAGAATATCAATGACTTAAAGGCTTTCATTTTTATAATGCTATGATAATTAGAGTTCTGAAGATCTTTTTATGAATACAGGAACTCTTTATAAACCACAAAAACAAATTATGGTTGGGAAGTTTCTTTAAATAAGGAGTTGAACTTAGAAAAAATTCAGTGGCAACTATGAGAACAAAGCACAATTTTTAAGTGATAAGCAAAATAAGTAAAACATGAATTGTTCTCAAAACATATAAGAAATTCCCAGTATTAAGCGCATAGCATGGACGTGCAGGAAATACTTGGAATTTCTAATTCTCACCATCATCCTGGGGAGCAGTTTTATAGAAAACTAAGAATCTGCATGGTTGAAGAACCCTTGTGAGACAAACATTTGGGGACTCAAATTGGTGTGATGAGAATCTAAGCTGACATATATCCTTAGAACAGTAAATAAATAAGTGCTGACTAAAAGAATATAATACCTTTTTTATTCATAGTTTAAACATTTATTGACAGTGATACATGCTCAATACCTATATTGTTAACTGGCACATTATTTAAAATTGACATTGCTTGTTATGTTTCTAGGTTCTTTATTTATTCAGTTCTATTACTTATCATAGTACCAATACTATGATGACCTTATTATTGCAACTTTAGGAAGAGTCAGTGTTTAGTAAATGAATTCTGAATATTTTGTATGTCCTTAAGAGAGTCTTGGCTACTGTTAACCCTCTGAATTTCAAGAACATCTAAGAAATAGTTTCTCAATATACCACTTATTAGGTTTTTAATTAGAACTGCACTGAGTCTACAGATTAATTTGAAAGCTGATAAATTTGAATCATTATTATATTGAGGCTTCTAATCAAGAGCTATCTTAAAAATTCATCTTTTTCAGTCTCTACTTATCTCAATTATGTTTATGATTTCCTGTGCAGAAGCCTTGTTCATAGTTTACTAGATCAAGTTCTAGATATTAAATATAAACCCCAAAAGCAGCAAAATTTTCTAGACAGTGGGGAATAAAAAATTAGTTTTAATAAACGATATCAAAGTATTTCCCAATGTATGTAAGAGATATTACTTCTAAAATTGGACAACACTTAGAATTTGTATCAGCTGATTGTTATAAATGGTATCTCACTGCTGATTTCATTTGCATTTATCTGATAAAGTAGAGCAGCTCCTCATTAGTTTAATAGATATTATCTTCTGATGTATAGTTTCTGGTGTTGTCTTGGGACTAATTATATGCTGTGTTCTCCTTTTCATACTGACTTCTGGGCCTTCTTGCCATCTTACAGACACGAATTCTTTCCTGGCTACTTGTATTATACTCATCTTCTACTCAGTGGCATAGCTTCTGATATTTGAAGGGCATCTTCTCTCTTACAATTAATTAGTCTTTGTATGTAACTCAAGAAATATTATCCAAAGTTACACATACACTTAATCTTAGTCAAAAGGGTGAGAAGCAACTTTGAAGTTAAATTTTAGATGCCCTATTATTCTGCTTTTCAATTAGTTCTGTGATCTTCTTAAAAAGGACTTTTGTTTATATACTATGCTACAATTTGTAGATGGTTTATCCCCCTAGGGTTTATGTGGTAGAGACATGGAGCTTAACTTGGGAGGCACTGTATGTATCTGAGGGGTGAGGCCTAGAGGAAAGTCATTAGGTATTGGGAAACTAAATTCTTTTTTCAGATTGGAAATAGAAGGATCTTAGGGCCTGCTTCTCTAACACAGTGTCCCTAATAAATATTGTACTGAGAGGGGAACTTTACATGAGTAAACTACCAGATCCCATCTTCACTAGATGATCAAGATGAACATCAATAACCACAAGCCTAAAGTACACACGCCAATAAGGCAGCAGCATCCCATGGAATTCGACTACCAGATCTACATGGTCAATCTAACAACAAGAAACAAACTCTTGAATTTGTTTTGAACAAATTCTTGAATGGATCCCAGAACAGACATTACTTGAAACACTAATAATCAACGTTAGTTGAGCTAGGGAGAGGCTAGACAGTTACGGAATATGTAAATACTAGGAGAAGCTGGATGAAGAACACAGAGGACTTCTTTGTTCTATCTTTACAAACAGTATTGACAGAGTCAGGATATAGACAATAAAATGGAAAACAGGAAAAGACAGTGATGAGTTTTTCTTCAGACATCTGACCACTTTGATTATGATAGAAATGCTTCTTTTATTATTCAATATAGTAGCTATTAGCCATAAGTGGCTACTGAACACTTGATATATGGCAACCACTGAGGAACAATTTAATTTTTAAATGACTTATTTTAAGATTTAAAGGTACTTAAGAAAGATGGTACAATGTAGGTAGTTCTTCTGTCTATGTCTTACTTTCATTGGTCAAATAAAGAAACTGCCTTGGCCTT
>LOJH01039820.1:0-14753 GCA_001685095.1 Ellobius talpinus | reverse complement strand
TTTCTTTATTAACCAATGAAAGTAACACACAGACAGATAACCCTCCTACACCATCCCAAGACCTCAAGGTTGGGTGCAGAATTACAAATAAATAACTCAGAGGTGAGCAGAGGAAGTCTCAGCTAAAGGGCTCATACTGTCCTCATGTATTTTTATGATGGATATGACAGTTGACAAGGCTGATTGTGCATGTGACCACAGCTGTTCTGAAGCTTAAGGCTCTTAAGCTTACAGGACAGTCAGCAGACAGCAGGCATCCTGCCCTGTCACTCTCCACCTCTTCTCTTGAGTCAGGCTCTCATTGGTCCTTGGCTTGGGTGATGGCCAGCAAACCTAAGTGATCTTCCCATTTCCTGCCCCACCCAGTGCCGTGGGCATAGCTTTTTTACATTGATACTGAGGATCTGAACTAAGGTTCTTAAGTGCTCTTAGATGCTGAGCCATCTCCCTAGCTCCTTGAAAATCTTTTCATATAGTTTATTGTCATTTCTGTTTCCTGTTGTGAATATCTGCTTTAATTGTATATTTATGTATCAGTTATATGTACACACATTCATATATTATGTATGTGCACACATGTATGTGTATTCATGCACATGTACAAACACACACATATACACATGCACATTCTGTGACGAAGTGAAGACTGTCCTTAAAATGGCCTCAGGTTTAGTATCTATGTGTTGTGTTACAGTTGGGGTTGAACCTGATGGAATGTGGTAAGAGGTGCTCAGTACAGGCCCAGTACAGTGTCTGGCTGGCACCTTTTTTTTGGCACCAGAACTACTGTTTCTTTTATAATTAAAAGCTTAAAGAAATTATTGAAAATTAATCAGTAAAATAATACAAATAAAGCTTTGACACTAAAAAAACTGTGCTTCCCCAGCATTTAGGAGGCAGAAAGAAGCAAGGGGTTTGAGGCCATGAGTCTGAGGTCAGCCTGGATCACATAAGGTTGTGTTCAAAAAAAGCAATAAACTTGACAAAAATTAGATTGAAGTGGGTGGGAAATAAAGAGCAAAGAAAGAAAACTTAATAAATTTTGTGTACTGTGGTACAGTAGTTAACCCACTATCTGAAGAGAATACATTACAAGACTCTCAGAGAATGCCTCAGTGGAGGATGGGTTGCTATGGAATTTTGCCCTGGGGAGGCATGAACAAATGTCTACTTACCCCAGACAGGGCACCAGTGATGTGTGTCCTCAGCACTTACCAAGCTACGAACTTTACAAGGTGGGTGTGATGGTGCAGTTTGTATCTTAGCATTCCAGAGACAGAGGCAGGAAGATGACAAGTTTGAGGTTAGCCCTGGGTTACATAGCAAAACCTTGTTCCAAAAGTCCTTCCCTTAAGATGAAGATGTGGTTGAGCTGTCATTTTTCCTTTTTCCTTTTTCCCTCCCCTCCTCTCCCTTCCCCTCCCCTCCCTTCTTTCCATCTTTTGTCTGTCTCAGTTCTAGTTCTATCCCTGCTGTTTCTACCTTGTGTGCTGCCTTCCCTTCTCATACTGGCAGCCCTCCTCACATGTAGGGTAATAAATGACATAGTTTTGTAGCAGAGGAGTTTTCCTTTCTCTTTGTGGCTTTGTAATGGTTGCTAGGGGAAGAATGGGAGCTGTCATGCTACCACTTAACCCTGAATGCTGAGACTCTTCAATGCTTTATCAACAGAATGATATGACAACCGCACGGCTGCAGTGGGGCGACATACTTATGCCATTGCTTAAAAAGTACAAACTAAACATCACGTGGGGTGATCAAGATCTGTTAAATATCATGTTTTTTCATAATCCAGGTAATCATCTAAATTCCTTTAATTCTAAGTCTTTGCATTTGTAAAAACAATCACAGATTAAACATCAGAAAGCAAGGAACAGTGGGCTGGGGCTAGCTCCCTGGGAGATGCTTGCTTAGCACATACAGTGCCCTCAGTTCAATCCTTGATACCACAGGAAACAAATTTGTTTGATTTTTCCACTTATTAACGATTGTCAGCATTTTCATTTGAGGCAGAATTAGACTTGAATATTAATTTGGAAATCTAAATATCAAGAATAATTTTTAAACAAAAACGTTTGCAAGTGTTAATTCTGTAAATTATTTTTGCTTTATCACTTTCCTATCATTGGGCTTTTCTTTATTGTAGAAAGCCTTTTTGTTTTTCCGTGTCAATGGAATTATCGACCAGATCACTGTATATATGGAAGCAACTGCCGAGAAGCAGAAGAGGAAGGAGTCTTCATTCTTCATGGAAATAGAGGTGTTTACCATGATGACAAGCAGCCAGCATTCAGAGCTATGTATGAAGCACTAAGAAATGTAAGGTTTGCTCTCCTGAAGTTGTCACTTAAATTTACAGTGTTATGAAGATTGTACATACAGTGTGAAGGATTTCCTTTTCCTGTGTTGTAAGGTCATCAGCTCCCAAAATTTGGCTTTGTGGTTTGTTATAGGTTCTCTTTCTCTCTCCTCATTGCTGAACACTAATTGTATATAATATTCTCTTGACTCCTAAAAACTGCAATTTTTTGGTAAGACTAAGGATTTTTTTATTAGCCATTATACAGATGCTCTTGCTTTGCATTTTATCTTTTCTTATCAGCAAGGTTGTAGCTTTATAAAATCATAAGGGTATTTATATAAGTTTCAGAGAGGAGCCTAACCAGGGACTGCTGGAAACAGCATGACTGAGGACCGAGCTGTCTCTGAACTGTGAGTGCAGGCTGTGCCTGCTGCAGTCAGCCCTTCCAGTGGTGCCCGTCTGTTAAACAGCGGCTGTCCAACAAGAGAAATAGTGTTTAAAATGGAAAGCCAAGTCAAAGCGGGATCACTCTGGTGCTCTGTAGGCATTCTCTGTAAGCTTGGGATGGAACTTCCACCCAAATATTCCAAACTCTTTGGATGATGA
The DNA here is from genome assembly GCA_001685095.1 of Ellobius talpinus. Classification (NCBI taxonomy): domain Eukaryota; kingdom Metazoa; phylum Chordata; class Mammalia; order Rodentia; family Cricetidae; genus Ellobius; species Ellobius talpinus. The sequence continues at coordinate 11,845 of LOJH01039820.1, read as the reverse complement.
CAGAGATTTCTGTCCTGCCCAGCCCTGCAGCCATTCAGTCCCAAAGAAACACACAGAGGTCTATATTACTCATAAACTGGTTGGCCTATTAGCTCAGGCTTCTTATTAACTCTTATAACTTATATTAGCCCATAATTCTTGTCTGTGTCAGCCCCATGGCTTGGTACCTTTTCGGCGAGGCAGTCACATCTTGCTTCCTCTTTGTCTGAATGCCGACTGCCGACTGTCTTTCCTCTTCCCAGAATTCTCCCCTTCTCATTGCCCTGCCTCTGCTTCCCACCTGGTCTCCCCACCTATACTTCCTGCCTGGCTACTGGCCAATCAGCATTTTATTNTTCTTATTAACTCTTATAACTTATATTAGCCCATAATTCTTGTCTGTGTCAGCCCCATGGCTTGGTACCTTTTCGGCGAGGCAGTCACATCTTGCTTCCTCTTTGTCTGAATGCCGACTGCCGACTGTCTTTCCTCTTCCCAGAATTCTCCCCTTCTCATTGCCCTGCCTCTGCTTCCCACCTGGTCTCCCCACCTATACTTCCTGCCTGGCTACTGGCCAATCAGCATTTTATTAAACAAGTACAAGAAACAAATCTTTACAGGGTAAAGCCATTGTCCCACACCATTTGGATATATGGATGCCAGGGACTGGGGTGATGCTTCCACTCAAACAACTAGATGTTAGTACTTTCCTGTGGCGTGAACCTTAGATCCTCTCAGAAAGCAGTTGATTACCCCATAATAGTCATGTTACTATTGCCCCAGTGAACACATCTTGCCTAGCAGGTCAGTAGTTGGCAGCATCTCTTCCATCAGTCTACATAGCACCTTCCAGCGCTGTTGAAGCTGAGTCAGCAGGGAAGTAGCTTCCAGTGCAGTACCAGCTTGATTTGTAGCTTTGGTTTTTTCTCCTAGGTGAAATTACCCCCCAGGGATAATCTTGGTTTATTTTTCTCAGATTTTAAATTAAATTTATGATTTTGTTTTTCACTAACTTCAGACTTTCATGTAAAATGTTCTATTTTCAAGACTCATCCATCTTTTAAATAGAAAATAGTTGAAAACACTAGATCATGTTTAGTTATTTCTATTATTAGAAATAATAGCTATGCCTATTATTTCCACTTAGTTCTGAAATGTGTTTCACTGTGTCATTTGAAGATTTATAGATGGAAGCTTGTCAAAAATATGCTTTAAAATTATTAGGACTATCAGCATGTAGCTGATGTTTCCTGGTTTATTTCATAGACAGTCTTTTGCATTAAGAGCTCCTGGGAACATAGGTGGTATTTAGCAGTTCTCAGGTGTGTTTATCCTCGGGCCCTTGTGTGCAGTGTTTTAACAAACTTTCCATTATAGAAAGACATGCCTGAGGTTTGTCAGTGTCTGTGTAGGGAGATTGGATTTTCCTCACTGTTTCAGAAAGTTCAGTTCATAGTCATCTGATCCCATTACCTGTGGTAAAACGTTACATCACAGTGGGAGCTGAGCAGAGGAAGCAAGAAAAGGAATTAGAGTGCTTACAGTCCTGTGTCCCCCTTCTAAGAAATGTCCCCAGTGATTTAACTTCCTGCCACTAGATACCTCCTAAATATACCACCTCCTCCCAGTATCACCACAATCTAAGGTCCAGTCCAACATGTGGATCTTCTGGAGACATGGCCAAACTATAGTAAATGCTGAACTTCTTTGGGAGGCGGACAGTTTCACTCTTGCTGCTCTGTGGCCGTTGTGTTCATGTCTAGGCTTTAGGCCACTGTCAGCACTGTCACTGAGTGCCTTTCAGGAATGGGAACGGCGTGCACGAAAAGCCTGCCCCCATTTTTAAATGAGCCTACCTTTTTTTATTAGTTTCTCCAGGTGCCTTTAACAAAGCTTAGCCGTTTTCTACCAGTTTCTTTGCATCTTTTCTGCTCTTGAATGTGTTCTTCCCTTGGCTTGGGATGCCTTTTCATTTGCCCCTTTCTGAAGTGTTCAGAAAGACATTGGCCCTGTCTTCAGAGATTTACCATCACAGACTCTTTCTCTAATAGTTTTGTTTAATTCACTGAAAATATTGATTGAGTGTGGACTTCATGTGAAAATAATAGAAGCTGTTAATAGTTAATACTTAACTGATTGAAGAACTTAACTTGAAAAAAATTAACCTTTTATTTGTTTTGTTGCCTGCTGTATTTCTTTTCTAGTGTTCTTTTGAAGATGATGCCGTCCGTTCCTTATTAAAACCTTTAGAACTGGAATTACAGAAGACAGTTCACACGTACTGTGGGAAAACATACAAAATATTTATCAAGCAGCTGACAAAAAGCATAAAAAGCCGTTATGACACACCACCAAAGGAAAGGTGACTCTTCGTGACTGCTGAACGACATGGGTGAAGTAGTAGAGCATCGGGAGAAGTGAAGGAATCATGGGAGGAGGATTTGGAAGGCATTTCTGTCTCCAGAATAACCGTCTTCTGAAGAAGTTAGAAGAGCAGTATATTCAATATCATGAAGAATAAGTAAATTCTTGGGCTCCAGTAAGAAGACAGTTTTGGTCTCTGATATTTTGTAATATTACTTGCTGTCATTCCAGTGTTAAGGAAAACATTGAGCAGTGTGGCCTGTCGAGCTGTGTTGGCTCTTGAATCAAGTAAATAAAAACGGGTGGTGGGGGTGGGAAGAAGATGGACCTCAAGCACAGCGGAGACTTAAGCTGAGAGTGTAGCAGTGACTTATGTCAGCACTGACCTCACGTGAAAGTCTGAGACAAAGTTTACAGGGGCAGAAGAGTTCTTAAGAAATGTGATAGAACCAATGTAACCATTGACAATCTATGTACCCGCATACATTTCATCTCTCTTCTACAATGTCTTGTGACAATCATGTTTGAAGTTATCTGTAGGTTTTTATGTAAGCTGCACATTTAGAAATTAGCTGTATGAGGAGGGAGAAATAGTGAAAACTTGGGGAGGTGTGTGTGTGTGTGTGTGTATTTGTGTGTGTGCATGCGTGTGCATGTTGAGAAAAGTTTTTTTTATGTTTTAAACTGTCTTGCCAAACCTGAGGTCTAAGATATTTGGGGACATTTTTGAAATCACTTTAAGTGAAAAATTACAGCTTTACTGGGCATTCTGGAAGCAAATATGTATTATGCTGATAATAAAGTGAGAACCTTAATTGTAGCACTAGCGGGAAATGCAGTGGACCAAGTCTACAAGCCTGTGAGATTAAAGTGGTCCATTTAGACTTTCCTTCTACCTCAAGTGCATCCAGGATCCTTTCCAAGAGGCGAATGCAGAGCCTTACTTTAGATTAGACGACTGTGGAAGACAGTTCTGAGGAAGAGGATTTTTATATCTAGCTGTAGAAAAAAATCATTTTGATTTGGTTAATGTGCCTGTTTCCTGTTTTGAATACCATTGAAGTCAGTTGCCTTTTTAAATGGGGACCATTACCCTTGTCCTTCTTGTCTTGACCCCTAATGTAACTGTGGATTCTGAGTAGGTATCATGTATCATGCTGGGGTACATAACTCATCTTACCCAGTGCTCCTGGATTACTGTCTTTTTCTCTTGGCTTTTAATACTTACATGGAGAATGGGAAATTATGAAGGAAACATATCATTTATGAAGATCCTGTATCTTCTGCAGTGGAATATTCAAAAGCAGTGATCATTATAGCTTTTCTAACTTCCGCAGTTCAGCCAGAGACATACTGAGAGAAGGTTTAAAACAGTTAAAGGTATTTGTGGCTTTGTGCCCAGAAGAGGGATTGTGAGCCAGCTCAGTCCTCTAGAACAGAGGGCAGCAGCTATGAGTCTTTGGCGGAATGCCGTGGTAAAGTAAGAACCTTTGAGCTGTGTTAACGTTTAGCTTCTTAGAGAAATGAGAACCTATCCTCTGAAGTATGGCTATACTCTGAGGGTGCTTGCTAAACACAAATGGCCTGCATATATGTAACTAGGAGTCTCAAGAATTTTTTAATTTGAAGAGATTAATTTTAAATGAAGATAAAGAGATAAAATTTTTTAAATGAAGAAATTAAAAATTATGTGAAGGTGGACTAGGGCTATTATAGCTCAATAGTGAGAGTCCTTGCTTAGTGTGCTCAAGGGCCAGCACTATGAAAAAATAAATGACAAGGAATTGAGAGTCTCATACAGTGGTACTCACTATTCAAATCTTACCGATCAGTATCTTACCATGTTTACTTCATATATTCCTTTTTCTTACATTAAAGTCTCAGGCATCATTTTTTGTCCCTGCAGTGAATGTTTCAATAATTACAAGTAACTACAGTAACTACATCATAGCTAGCAAAAGTGGCAGCTGGCCTTTGGTTTCATCTCATAGTCAATCCTTAAACAATTTTCCTGCTTGTTTCAGATGTGCACATGAGATGATGATTCTGTTTTTAATGAGTCCTCGGAAGGGCCTGATCCCAGGTAGTTAGGAACTACTGCAAAGTAGTCTCCATCTTTAAGGTTGAAGTTGGGGTCACAGTTATTGGTACAATTGCTAAGTTGTGTCGTTTTTGGATAGAGGAAACAGTTGGGGTTATTGGCAAGATAGGGATTTATATGAATAAGTTCCTGAAGATTTCATTTGTTTCAGTAGCTGGCAATCTCACCCCCATGGGCTTTAGTGTGGTTGGTTGAGGAGGTATAAAGGACCCTAAAATGCAGTCAAACTTCACTTGTATAAAAAGAATTTGGAAAACCTCTAGAAAATATATTGTAAGAAAATGCAGTTTTCGCTTATGAAGAATAGAGCTCGTGAGCTATGCTGTTTGTCTTTGACACTGCTTACTCCTGGCTCTTACTTGCCTCCTGTCAAATACCAGTAGAGTGACAAGAACAGGTTGGGAACTGGCCTGCATTGCCTTCTTGGGCTTGAGGGGCATGCTGTTGTACACAGTGCCCAAGAAAGGAGGCTTGGGAAGGTGATGGCAAGAAATTCAGTAGCTCTGTAGCCACACCGGTGTTGGTGGAGGCTGGCTTACTAAGGGCTGAATGCCTTTTGACTCCAGTGTAGACTTGCTGATGGTATGTGGAAGGATCGTGTTTTAAGGAAGAGAAAGTAGAGACGAGAAGGATGAAGCAAATGAATAGTGAAGAAAAAGGAAAGGAAAGAAGGGTAGAAAAATGACAGAAAGCTGAGTGAGCGGAAAGATGGAGCGACAGTGGAAATGGAGAAGTGGAAGTGGAGGAAACGGGAAACATGGGGTCCCCTGCCTAGGTCGGTGCTTGCCTAGAGTCTCTGGGTGGGGACCGCAGAGCCAGCCTGGTTTGATGTATTGATACCAGACACGTTTCTTGGTCACTTTATTCACTGGTCCTTTAGTAGCAGTTCCCAGCATTCTGTTCTCTCCCAGGGCCCCATTTGGGAGCCAGGCCCTGTGGAAACACACATGCTTTCTGTTTGGTGCCCTTCAGCATCTCCCAGGGGAGGAAGGCTGTGAAGGGAGCTGCTTCATTGTGTCTAATGTGGTGTGGCGGTTTTCCCTAGCACTGGTAATAGTAGGCCAGTAGGGGAATCACTGCCCCCCTGCCTTGAGGGGCTGGACCAGTGGTCAGTCTATTCACTTCTCAGTGGGGATGCTCTCAGTTGAACTGTTGTGAGTGGATTCAGGAGGACAGAATATGGTAGCAGCAGTAAGAGCAAAACCTTGAACAATATTCATTGTCAGGACAGAGTTGGCCCGATGGTTATGAGCACGTGTTCCCAGCATCCACATGGTTCACAGCTGTCTTTAACTCCAACTCCAGGGCATCCAGCACCCTCTCCTGACCTCCGTGGACACCACACACACGTGTGTAGCATATACTTACACACAGGCAGCACACACATAATCTAAAGAATTCAAGATACTCATTTTCCTTTTCATTTGTTTATATTGTAACAAATAATACAGGTACAGTCAGAACTTCTAAAATGTTTTAGAAAGATGGTTGAGCTGTCTTTTTCCAAAAAATGTTTTTGGTTTCTTTGAATAAATAGAGAAGAAAAATAGAGTGCAATAATGTCAAGTCTGGGGCCAGTTATCCATTTGTTATGTGTGATTTCAAGTGTCTTAACTAGTGATTGCCTTACTACATTTTGATATTAATGGAGGTGGACAGAGATGACCAGTACTGCAGGAATCATCTTTTCTACGTTGCCAAAGCAGCCCTTATTGTCTTCTAAAGCCTGGCTGACTTGCTCTGAAGTTTGTTGTTCTTTAACTCATTGACAATAAAGCTAGATTTTAAAAACTAAGATATATAGATTTAAGACAGCTGTCTAAGAGCTGCTATAAGTATTAAAACTGGGCATGGTAGCATATGACCTGTTACCCAATACTTGGGACAGTGAGGTACATTCAAGGCCAATGTGGCCTTTCCTGAGATTTTGTCTCAAAAAGCAAAAAAAAAAAAACAAAAAAATCAGAAACAAAAAAGCTAAAAATGTGTGCTTTTTTTAAATACTATAGTAATTAAGGACCTATGAGAAATCGTATCATAGCATATTGGCCTGGGCAATCTACAGTTGATTACATATCAGTGACAGGTTTACTTTTGAAAACTTGTCATCTCATACCAACTAATAATTGCAAGTATCTATTGGGATTTCCTTAGATTTTTCTATAAATTGATGTTTCAAACAATTGGGAGCTTTGTAGGGAATTTCTCTTAATAATACTGTGAATACCAGATATTTTACTACCAAACTTGAGGACTGATTGGAGCCTCCGTCTTGTGTAGATTATGTGTGCCATTGAGCTATGAGAGCATATTCACACGCACAGCACGCCGTGACAGCTCCTAAAAGTTAAGAGAATGTGATACCCGTACGCCATTTAAAAACTCAGTTGCTTTTTACTGTAATAGTTCAGTAGGGGACTTCTATTTGAACTGTTACAAATGGACTATTTTTTTAAACTATAATAGCTGTTTTCAATTTTTATATAAAATCTCTTCAGGGAATACTGAGATGTTACAAAATAATCCATAGCTTGTGGCATTGCTGTAGACTGCTATCTGTTCAGAATTGAGCAGAATATGCCGTCATATTAAATAATTACCATTGATGTTTGAGAGCTGCATCGGAGATGCTTGTAGTGCTGGATCAGTCTGTGAGCTGGAATTCAGAGCTGGTGTTTGCTTCTGCCAGGTGTTTTGCATGAGTCTATTAGTGTGCTGTGTAGAGTTGTCTGAAACTACAGGAAGGCACTGGGATGAACCGTGCTGCTGTGTAGACAGCATTGTGATGAACCGTGCTGCGTAGACATTACTGTCTCGAAACCGCTTTTTACCTTAAACTATTTTGGTTTTATAATAATGTGAACATCTTGAAATATCTTACTTTTATATCTTGAAAATTCTTAGAAAGGAGTATAAAATTATAGATTTGGGGGCTAGCTTACCAATATTGGAAGATGCCTTATTCTGTTTTGGAGGGATTCAGCTCAGGTTTTTCTTGAAAAACTGTATTGCTGTTACTAAATATGTACTCAATAAATATTGGATTTTCTCATGTGTCTTAATTATTTTGTCACGCAAAACCATTTTACAGACTGAGCAGATAACTCAGCAGTTAAGAGCACTTAGTGCTCTTGCAGAGGACCTGAGTTCCATTCCTGAATTAGGATCCCCAGCACCTAAGAGCCAGGCATGCTAATGCACACCTATAACCCCAGTGCTGCTGAGGGTTACAGGTAGATCCTGGAGCTTGCTGGCCAGCTAGTCTAGCCAGTGAACTCTGGTTCAGGGGTACTCTGTCTTAAAAACCTGGGTATGGTGGCACACAACTTTAAAATTCCAGGGCATGGGAGATGGAGGTGGGTCTCTGTGAGTTGGATGCCAACCTGTCTATAATTTCAGGCCAGCTAGGGCTACACAATGAGACCTGGTCTCAAAACAGTGCCCCATGACAGAGGAAGGCACTCAACATGAACCTTTTGGTCTGTAGATGTGCATAAACATTTTCCACAAATACACAGTATCAAGAAAATGATGTTCAATCCCCTGCACCAAAAGGAAAGATAAGGGGGCTGGAGAAATGGCTCAGCGGTTAAGAGCACTGGCTGCTCTTGCAGAGGTCCTGAGTTCAATTCCCAGCAACCACGTGATGGCTCGCAACTATGTCTATAGTGGGATCTGATGCCCTCTTCTGGCATAAAGTCATACATGCAGATAGAGCACTCAAAGAAATCTTAAAAGTTTTTTTTTTTTTAAAAATGAGAACAGCAGTTAGAATCTAGTTGGGCTGTGTAATGAAGTAATCTCTGAAGGATCAGTTTTTGGTGGGCTAATTCAGCAAATGCAAACCATCAAGAAGCTCGTACCTCCTCTCCATCTCCAGATGAAGTTTGCCCCGGGTTTAAAAAACGACTTCCCTTTGAAGAGGAATGGCCACTGAGAGCAGCCAGAGCATGGGTTCTGAGTGAAGTTGCTAGCGATGGAGGCTAGGGTTTGGGGTGTAGCTACTGGGCAGGCACACACCATATTTTATTTTACTAGTGAGCGTTTGCTATAATTTTAAGGACTAAAAGCTAGATCTCTGGCAGAGTGCACTGACTGCCAGGGACTGGTTTTGTTTTAGCAAGTCTGTAATGTTAAGAGCCAAGCTTTCAGTTTTCTGTATTTTATTTCTTATACAATACAGGTCAGTTGGCTGTTTCCTGGAGTGTCATGATGTAAGGGGGTTTGGGAGATTATACAATTGATGACGTCTGAGAAGACTTGAAACATTCCTTAAGATTGGTGAAGAATTGGAGAGATGACTGTTCTTCCAGAGTACCTGGTTTTGATTCCCAACACCCACATGGTGACTCACCATTTGTGGCCACAGTCCCAGGAGATCTGACACCCTCTTCTGTTCCCCATGGTTATTGTGTACATATGGTGCACAAACAATACATGGAGTCAAACATAAAATCTAAAAACATTTAAAAATAAATAAATTGGTATAAAGTCTTATAAAAAATTGAAAGCCCTCTTTTATTCATGTACACCCAGAACATTAGGTGTGTACCCTCCTAGGTGTATTTGTTTTTCTTTGTTTCTTGGTTGTGCTATGCACATGTGTGAAATGGAGACATGGTCATGAAAACCCCTGTGCATTCATACATTGTCTTTCACATGTTGCATGACATTTGGTTTTCCTCATTTTTATAGCTTTCTGTTATTTTCAGATAGCGTCTTTAATACTAGTATACAAACTGGTGGGCCACCACCGTGTTAGGTAATGGTTTAGCTTAATAGAGGAAAGAGTAATTAGGCAGTTTTTTCACTTGTCTAGTGAGAGCTCGTTTAGGGAACATTGATTTATGAGTAGAGCTATTGTGTGCTTCAAGTGCACGAGTAAATGGTAAATTGTTCTAAACTGAAGGGAAATTTACTTGGTAAGTATTAATAAGTTGCTGTAACCATATTTTGTAAAAGTGCCCTGTCTGCTACTTCCAATATTCTTTTACCCTTTTTTCTTTTAACATTTTTTACACTTACACACACACCACCACCACCGCTTCCTCCTCCTCCTGAGAAGAGGAGGGAGAGGAGGAGGAGAAGAAAGAGGAAAAGTGAAAGGAGGAGGAGGAGAAGAAAAAGAAGCAGTAGCCATCCACAGAATGGGAGAGAATCTTTGCCAGTTTTGTATATGACAGAGGATTAGTATCCAGAATATACAAATGACTCAAAAAATAGTCAAGAAAACAAATGACCCAATTAAAAAATGGCTAGGGATATAAAACAGTTCTCAACAGAAGAGAGAAAAATGGCCTAGAAATACCTAAAAAATGTGTTTGTCATCCTCAGCAATTAGGGAAATGTAAGTTAGAACAACTTCGAGAGTTCATCTCCCCCAGTCAGAATGGCTAAGATCACCCAAACAACTGAACAGAAATTCTGGTGAGCTTGTGAAGGAAGAATGTTGGTCAGAGTGCACATTTGGGCAGAGAATCAGTCCTCTACCAAATGACCCGGCTAGACCACTCCTAAACATGTGCCCCAAAGACTTAACATCACGATACGTACTCAGCCACATTTATTTGCTGCCCTATTCATAATAACCGGGAAGTGGAAGCCTAAATGTCAACAGATAAATAGATGAAGAAAATGTGGTACAGGTACACAATGGAATATTTGAAATTTTGGGGTAAGTGGCTGGAACTACAAAAATCATACTGAGTGAGACAAAGAGAAGTGTCCGAGGTTCCCTTCTTCACATTTTCAAATGTGAGCATACAATGTGGAGAGATTGCAGAGGCCAGGGAATTATAAAGGGATATAGGGTGGGGAAAGGTCAAACACAGGGAGAGGAATAACAGGCTGTAAGTGATATGAAGTAAGAAGCAATAAAGGGGCGTCAGTACAGGAGACAGAAGTGACTCCAAGGTTGTTTGAGAAAAGGAATCATTCATACCTGGAATTATGCACAGTGTATGTGTGTGTGTGTGTGTGTGTTTAACTCCCTCTGTAGGCCAGACTGGTCTCAGAGATCCACCTGCCTCTGTTTCCCGAGTGCTGCTATTAAAGGCGTAAAGTGAGCACTCTTAACCATTGAAACCACCTCTCCAGTCTCTCTATTAAGGATTTTTTACAAGTAGATAGTATAAGAAGTTGAAATATGGGCTGGAGAGATGGCTCAGCGGTTAAGAGCATTGACTGTTCTTCCAGAGGACCCGGGTTCAATTCCCAGCACCCACATGGCAGCCCACAACTGTCTGAAAATCCAGTTCCAGGGGATCTGACACTTTCACACCAATGCACATAAAATAAAGTTTAATAAAAACATAAAAATATTTAAAAAAGAAGTTGAAATATTTATATGATTTGGTAGAAATTTTATATTACCAAATTTTTAACCTAGCAGGTCCAATACTCAGTGGTCTATTGGATGCTTCTCTCTCCTCTCTCTCCCTTCCCTTTCTCCCTCTTCTTATTTTGAACATAATTTATGATTTGGATAAGTGAGACAGTCCCCTAGCTACTCTGTTTCTCTACTTTTTAGTCAAAAGTTTTATTAGAATTCCCTGATGAATGCAGTGCTATTACTAGTCTCAAATCGTAAAATACAATCCTCTGCAGCTATGAACTGTCAGCATGTCCTCTAGGGGTAGAGCCTTGGGACCCCCAATCCCCCCATGTGGGATTTTTAACTGACTTGGTCTTGTGGAGGTAACCACTGCTGCTGTGGGTTTCATGACTACAACATGCCCCGCCTATGTCATATCTAGAAGATATTTCATGCCACAGCTCACTATGCTCCAGCCCTTACATTATTTTTAACTGGTCTTCAGTAGCTTTCCCTGAACATTTAAGGGAGTGTGTGATAACAGATGTCCCATCTACAGCTGAGGAGTCACAGCCTCTTATTCTTGGGACTTTGAACAGTAACAAGTCCCTGTTAACAACTGCCCATGCAATAAAATGATTCTTTAACCAAGGCCAGGAGCAGTTCATACCTGTGGATATAAACATATTTAGAAGAGGTAACCTAATGTGGGATTTCCCTTTGTATGCTGTGAATATGATTGGTTAACTAACAAAGAAAACTGGCTTGGCCTGATAGGGCAAAAGAATAGAGGTAGGCAGGGAAAGCTAAACTAAATGCTGGGAGAAGGAAGGGTGGAGTCAGAGAGAAGCCAGGTAGCCCTGCCGGAGACAGACACCGAAACTTTAGCCAGTAGCCACAGCCACATGGCAATGGACAGATTAATAGAAATGGGCTAAATTAATATGTAAGAGTTAACCAATAAGAAACTAGAGCTAAGAGGCCATGCAGTTATTTAATTAATACAGGTTTTGTGTGATTATTTCAATTTCTGGGCAGCCGGGAAACAAACAACCGGCCTCTTCCAACAGTAATCAGCTTGTCTTTGT
>LOJH01039819.1:4638-14753 GCA_001685095.1 Ellobius talpinus | reverse complement strand
TCCCTCCCTCCCTCTCTTCCTTCCTCCCTCTCTTCCTCCCTTCCTCCCTCTAGTCCTCCATCTCTTCCTCCCTTCCTCCCTCTATCCCTCTCTCTCTCCCTCCTTTCCTTCCCTCCCTCAATTAATACAGAATCACATGCAGCCAGATTGACCTCAAACTCCCTGTGTATCTGAGGCTGGCCTTGAATCCTGTTACACTTGCCTCTGCCTCTCAAATTCTAGGATTTTAGGCACAAATCACAAATCTTTTTCATTTCCCAGACTGAGGATCGAGGGTAGGTTGGGCAGGCCTAGCCTACCATTGGCCTATATTCCCCACCATTATTTATTTTTCTTCTTGGAGGCAGGGTCTTGCTAAGTATCCCAGGGAACTCTTAGCTGGCTCTGTAGTCTAGGCAGACCTTGAACATATAATCCTGAGCCTCCTGGATATCTGAGAATACAGGCCTGTGACTGCAAGAGTGGATTTCATGGTCTCTAGCCATTCCACATCACTTTTTTAGGGGAGAGAAAGCAGCCGCAGGCATCACTCAGACACCATTGGCCATGCCCCTATGACGTTTTGTTTATGTGCACTGGAATTTGAGTTTCCTATAATGTTTATGTGCCACCAGTTCTTTTCAATCATTTAAACATATAAAAATCATTTATAGTTTTTAGGTCATGCAAAAATCAAAGGTTGTGTTATGCTTCCTTCTCAGGAACTATGCTTGTATGTGGACTACATACAAGTAGTACTTTTGCCGTACTTTGTGACTCTCAGCCTTGATCCTCGTATTTCAAGTAAGGATCCATGACAGACAATATTTAAGTTCTGCCCTGGATTTAGTGCATTATTTGGGTTGTTCATACAGTTTCATACTACAACCCAAGAAAACAGTACTGTTGTGTAGCCTAATTTCGGAGGCAGAAACCAAACATCCTCTGTATTAAATAACTTGACCATGGTTACACATCTATGATGACATAGGGTTTTGCATTTGGTTTCTTGGTGGTTAGCATCTCACATCTTTTTGAAGGTGACAGAGTGTGAAAGAATGGTGTAGTGCCACCCTTCTATAGGATGTATCATTCACACTCTCTAGTTAGCCTACTCATGGACCTGTCCCCATTCACCAAGAACTGCCAGTCATTGGCCTTGCACAGCTGCTGAATTTTCAGGGATGCTCAGCAAGTTGCTCAGAAAACTTTCTACTTAGCTGCAACCCCAAAGGAGCTATTTTCCAGGGGTCTCTGAAGATGTGGATAGTGTGATTTTTCCCTTCCCCAAACACCCTCCTTATCAGGATGGGGTGGTTGGGAAAGAATTTCTCAGTTCTCTCAGAGGAACTGAAATGTATAGAATTTAATACAGTTTGTACACAGGCAGCTCTTGCTTGGAGAGCTTTAAACGCATAATATGTATATATTTCTGGACTGGAATGACAAAAAGCTTAGACACACAGTCACATCACTCTCTCGCTTCAATTCCTGCAGTGGCTTCGTTCTACATTTGAAACAAAAGCCTGTAATCTCTAGTGGCCCCCAGGAGCCTACACCAACAGCCCTATGCTTCCCTGGTCTGGTATCATTCATCCTCATTTTCCAATACGTTTTTGTCTCTCTGTTGACTTTGTTTCCTCTGTACCTGTGGGCATGCTTTGATGACCTTCACTCTCAGTCTTTTCTTACTGTTTGACATCAACATCTACCTCTACTCCTCAGAGCCGTCTTTCTGAACCACTCACTTACTTCCATGTCCTGCCTCATCTCCCTCAGTTCCTGCCCTGCCCAGTGTCATTTTATTTCAGTCATAGTGCATACTTCTATTTAAGATAATCTTGGGGCTGGGAAAAAGTGCAGTAGAATGCTGACTTGCAAGCATGAGGATCTGAGCTTGGTCTCCAGTGCCCTAATTTAAACAAATAACTTGGTGTGGTGCCATGTGCTTGTAATCTCTGCACGGGGGAGACAGAAACAGGCAGATCTGCGGGGTTCACTGGCCAGCAAGCAAGTTAATGGATGAGCTCCAAGCCAGTAAGAGACCTTTTCTCAAAGAACAGAGTGGGGTCACCTTTAAAGTGAGGAATCACACCTGAGGTTGCCCTTTGTCCTGTACGTACNACACACACACACACACACACACACACACCTAAAAATAAACTTCCAACTTGTAACTTATTTAGAGGGTTGTATGCTACCTTCTAGTTACATGTCAGATCTAAGAGTGATGCCCTTATCCCAAGTGTTCACGCCTCTGTCTTGAGAGCCTATTGCAGATACCCAGTTTTTATTTAATAAAGAACGACTGTTGTAGAAAAGAGTGTACTAGGCCCTCCTTATTGGCTAGTTTTAGACTGTGTGAGTCCTTGGATGCTGCAGGGCGATGTTGAAAAAGCAGTAGAGGTCTTCTTGAACAACAAAAGTCAACTTGGATTTGTTTTGCTTTCCTGTCCAATCCTCACATTCATTATTAATGGGCAACCAGTTAACAAGCTTTAGATTTCTCAAACAAGTCTATGAAACACTGGATATATTATTGTATAATAAGCTATTGATTTCTATGTGCCCAGAAAATGTGCTCTTTATTCAGAATGTATATTCAGTATAACAGTGTAGCTTTCACCTGGGATATGACATAATTAGACAAAAACTAAATATGTTCAACTCATGGCTCATATAAATCTGGGTATAAATAAGGCATATAAAATTAGCACCCTGTTAAAAATGAGCAAAATGAAGGACACAGCTATAAAGAAGTGCTTGCATCACCTCAAGTGTGGGAATGCTGGAGGTACAGCGTGGGTGCCCTGGCTTTCGTAGAGGATGGAGGTATTGTGTTAAAGCTCTTGAGGGCCTGAGCTTTCCCTGATGTTTTATAGAGGGCCATGAGAATGTTGTATTTAAAGGTGTTAAGGCAGAGCGATACAGGTTAACATTCTAGTTCTCACATGATATCTGTGCCACTGGGAAATCTCTATGACTTACTTATACAGGAAGATATGCAGAGAAGGCCTGAAGAGAAAGACCAGCAGTTAAGAGCACTTGGTACCCTTTCTAAGGATGCAGATTTCATTCCCAGCACCCATATCAGGCATCCCACAATCACCTGTAACTCCAGTTTCAGGGGGTCCAATGCCCTCTGGCCTCCACAGTTACATTCATGCAAAAAATACACTGCAGAGAAAGCATGGTATCAGCAGCACTAATGTTTAGGTGAGTACCCAGTTCCCATTTAGTTGTTGTGATAAAACCCTGACCAAAAGCAACTCAGGGAGGCAAAGGCTTTATTTGGCTTACACTTCAGGTCACCATCCATTATTAAGGGAAGTCAAGGCAGGAACCTAAGACAGGAACCTGAAGCAGAAACCTCATAGGAACAATGTCTCACACACATCAGGTTCACAGATCAACCTGAGCTAAGTCCATTGATAGAGACCTTTCCCAGGTAGGTCTAGGCTTTGCCAAGTTGGCAGTTAAAGTTAGTGTAGAGAGGGGATGCTAATTATCACTGACTTTGTACTTGGTATACCCTTGAACAAAATCTATCTACTAGACCAAGGAAAGAATATTTAAGCGAATGTCAGGAAACCTGTTGTGCTCTCCTCTTTCTGTGTGTCTGTATGTTTCTCTGAGCAGGTTGCTTGATTTTGTAGAATGTATTGATGGAGTTTGTGAGATTGGTATATAGACAAGTATGTCCCAAGCATCTACAGTCACAAAACAAACTGCTTATTCCATTGTCATCCATTTGAAGGAATATCAACATTATGCACTGGGGATTATAAAAAGTGTAAGATTTTTTATACTCTCATGAAGTATAATGCAGCTGTGCTATGGGATGAACACATTTGAAACAGTGACTATGAAGAGAAAACTGTAAGATGTAAAACAATAGCAGCCTTAGTATGATATGGTGCATACAGCCTAAAAAGGAAGGAAAGTAGTATAGGCTGGAATAATTAGGAGAGCCTATTTTTGTCTAGCTAGCAATGTTTAGTCCTTTCAAGGTGAACATTTTCAGTGAAATGAATATAAAATAAAATGCATTTCTGGAAAAAAAGAATGCTATTAGAAAAATTTTGAAATGCATTTAGCCTGGAGAGTGACTGGTGATGCAGCTTATGGCTCTAGTGTTGAACAATGCAGAAAATGGTTTTACATAACATACTTCATATAAGTATGCTCCCTGAGCCTATTGCATGGAGGATCAGCAACAAAATAGCATCACTTATCCAACTAAACACATTACAAGATTTTTTTCCCATGTAATTCTTTCAACAACTGGATTCCTCTGGGCTTGCTAGGTTGTAAATGACAGACATTCAAAAGATACAACTGAAGAATGCATGGATGGGCTGACTTGTGTCAAACGGCACCAAATTGCTCAGCCAATGTCTTCATCACATCTCAAGCACCAACTTCTTTTGTGGTAAGGAAGACCACCCTCTGCAGAACTAGGCTTATTCCTACATAAAGCATCCAAGGTTGAAGAACTATTCTTAAAAAGCATCTCAATGAGAAGATTCTTGACAGAATTCTGATTGACCCAACTGTGTGCTTACCCCTGAGCCAACCACTGAAGCCAGTGGTATTTGGTACACTAGTTGGCCAGACCTATGTCAAAACTACCCACGTGAATGTGAGCTTTCTGGCAGGCCCATTTGTGTTATCCTGTATACCTTGTTCATTGGCAGGAGAGACACCATTATTAGCACAAAGAACAAAGAACAGTTTTAGAAAGGGAAATCAGATTGATGCCATAGCATTGACGTTAGTGAATTGTTATCAACTCTTTCAGAGAAGAAACTGAATCTTGAAGAGGTTAGAGATCTTGGTCAAGATCAGATAGGCAGAGAAGTAATTGAATCAGAATGTAAGTCTCAGTCTGCAGAAATTGCTGTAAGCAGTAGGCTTTCTCATGATTCTTCTCTCTAACGTTCATTTCTCTACAGTGCTTATTTCTCAGGACTGTAGCATCCTACTCAATTGTGGGTATATTTGTGGAACCCAGGACATGTTTTAACAAGTAGAAGATGTAATGTTAAGTTGGGAGTGTCACCCCAGCCCCTTGGCCTGGGAGTTGCGTTGGTCTGGACTCCAAATCCCAGCATGCCAGGCCCTGACCCCTCCCCAGGGGAGGGTCAGGACCACTCCCACAGGGTATTTAAGTGGGTACCCAGAGGCAGAACACGTGGTCCCGGGTTTTGCATGTGCTCCCTGGTTTTCTGTCTCCCCTACCATGCTCTCGGCCACCCAAGAGTGCTGTATTTATTAAAACATGGGCATTTTAATTTGGTTTGATTTGACCTGATTGAATTTCTTTGCACCAGTGGAGTGGCTCATCTTATGATTTTTCCTAACAGTAGCTGTGAGTCTTTAACTTTCCTCCTTTGCTATCTGGATATTTTCCTTGTATCTTGGCAATTGAAGGTCTCCTTGGAGAAGCTCAAGATATCTGGAAGTTAATTTTGCACTCTGACTACAGTTGCGGCACACGCACATGAGCTTAGGTCCAGTCTACATTCACACAGACTCACAAAGAAGGGTGAAGAGGCTCGGAGACTCCTGTCACTCAGTACAGGTGCTTATAACAATGTTATATTCCTAGAGTCCAGGGACGCTGGTCATGGACTGACGACTGTCTGGCCTGGCTATAGCAAGAAGTGTTTGGGTACTGCTCCTAATGAAGTCATAACCGACTCAGTTACCCTGACCATTTGGCAATTCCTCAACGTCTTTCTAATGAATAATTTTCTGCTTAAATTGACTGGAGTTGCTTGAAGCTGAGAACCCCATCTGACATAGAGCAGAGAGATCGGCTTGCTTGCCTATTCTTTCCTCTGATGCGAAAGAGATTGAATCTTTGTGATTAAGACTGACGCTGCACATGGTCTTCACAGTTCCTCTTGCCTCTCCTTTCCCCCTTTCTGCTCTCCCATTTTCTAGAGACCTTTGCTATTTGAGGATGGAATTTGGAGCCGTCAGAAGTGCTGCCCTGATCATCCCACTGGCTGAGTCTCTCATTGCTAGTGAGGTCAGGTACTTTGTTGAATTATATTCCTCCCATGCCTTCCTTCTGGGAATCCCTGTTTTGCTCCGTACTCACGGCTCCTTTCTTCTGCCTGAAAGTGTTTTCTGAAACTTGCAATTAAGAATCACTTTGATTCTGACTTCCTCAAGTTCAAAACACAAATGCAAAGCACAGCAAGAACAGACCTGGCCTTGAACGCATTTGTGAACTCAACCCCACGCTCATTATGAAGGATGTGACTTGCATCAGTGGCTGGCATTCCCTCTAGGGAATTAGAATGGATGTCCTTCTAGAAGGAGGTTCACTTCCAATAAAATATAGGAGCTTTAAGCCCAAGCCTCCAAGAGATGTGTGTCCCAATCAACTTTGTAAGGGATATGACCTTATATGCTGTATTTATTTGCTGTTCGCTGGAGTAAAAGTGCTTAGTTTTGGAGAGTTGCTCTAGAAAATGTAAGCTAGTAGAAGAGGCAAGGAAGAGTTGTACTAAGGAGAGATTTTGGGGGTACATCTATGACTTAGCCTCCATACTGGAAACCCCCACTCCTGCTTTGTTTGGGCATTCTAAAAGTAAGACTTAACTGAGTCATGTCAACTCAATTTAATGTTTTTCTTTTTCAAAGAAGAAGATTAAAAGTTATCCCTGAGTTATTTAAAGAAATTATTCTTCAAGGATACAGATTGCTATCTCAGCTTCCACATTAGCATTTCAATATACTTGTTTTTTTCTCCCACTTCACTTTTCTGTTTCCCATGAACAAAAGGGGGTGAGGAGTGTGCAATAAAAAGAAAACTTAGACAGTAACCTCACAGTGTTGAATGGAGAAAGTATTATGTAGTTCATGCTAATGAAGATTCCAAATTGTACCCAGACACTTGGCTTTTTCTTTCTAATGTTAACAGTAGAATCAAGGAATCTGTAGTCTTATGGCCAATAGAAGGGTATAAATTTTCAGGCCAGCTATCTGAATATGAACATTAAGGAATAGTCACTGGGGCTGCAGTGATGACTCAGTGGTGAAGAGCCCTGGATACTCTTTCAGAAGACTCAGTTTCCATTCCCAGCACCAAAGTGTTGTCTCACAAACATCTGTAACTCCAGTCCCAAGGAATCTCAGGTCCTCTTCTGGTATCCACAGATTACTGATTATCCATTGTGGATTAGGCACAATACAAGAACCTGGGATTATAAAGAAGAAGATATTTCATCTCTGACTTAAAGGATCTCTTAGGCCAGAAGAGAGGAATAGATCTGGACTTGATTTGAAAGTAATTTTATTAGCTCCCATTTATTCATCATTCATGCTATGGAAAGGCCACATATCTTCTCATGTAATCCTATTTAGGATCCTGGCATGAGTTCTACCATCATGTTCCTTCTGTCTAAGAAAGCTGAGGCTTCAAAAAGGTAAGTGTCTTTTCCCACGTCAAACAGAAGTTAGGTGGATCTGGTTTCTGTTTATTAAACTACTGTTAAATATTAAAAATAAATTTAATTCCATAGACTTAAAGGGGGGATGTAGACTGGAAAGATAGCTCAACAATTAAGAGCACTTCTTGTTCTTGCAGTGGACCCTGGTTCAGTTCCCGGTACAACTGCCATTCAAGGAGATCCCATCTACTCTTCTGACCTTTGTAGGCACCTTTTCTTTTTGTCTTCATTCCTAAGCCTGATCATTCTTAAATATGGCACCATAGCTCTCATTCTTTAAGTCTTTGGGAAGGGAGCCACTCTGTCATCTTGTGGGCCAGGGTTTTTTTTCCGTAGTCTTCTTCAGTGAGATCATGGATTTCTGATTCAACAGGAGGGTATATCACAGGTCACCTGAAAGGTTTTGAATCTGAGAAAGCCACCACAAAAATCCATCTCTCCTATTTCAAAACTCAAAGCAATTTTTGTTTTTGCATAAGACCCCATTGACACCCACTGAGATTTGGGAATGCCCTAGCATGATTTTTTTATATACCACTCCCAACTACTATTCCCAACAGTTGGTATTTGAGGAAAAATTAAAAGAATATTCATAGTTTTATGATCACTGAAACATGTAACTATTCCTCACAAGTAAAATTATACAGTAAGACGTCCATCTGTGTATGCAGGAATGAGCAAGAACTTGGCGATTTGTGGTCAGTTTCTCCTTTTTCCTTATATTTGATGTATAGTCACAATGTGGTACTGTGGTAGTTTGAATGAGAATTTCCCCTATGGGCTAATCTATTTAAATACTTAGCCTCTAGTTGTTGGGGGCTATTTGGGGAGTTTTAGAAGGTGCAGTCTTGTTGGAGGAAGCACATGACTGGGAGTGAAATTTGAGGGTTTGTAGTCTCATGCTATCTCTTGTTCACTTTCTCTACTTCATGATGGTGACTGAGGATGAAAGTTCTGAGCTTCCTGCTCCAGCCACCATGCCTGACTGCTGCCATGCCTTCTTCTCATCATTGTGGTTTCTTACCTCCCTGGGATTGTAAGTCCTAATACACTCCTTCCATATGATACTATTATTGATGGTGTTTAATCACAATGTAGTCAATACAGATGATATTATCCAAATAGTATTTGGAGACTAGAGGTTTTGGCAAGGAGGTGGTCGAATTCCTAATAGGAGTGACTATAATGGTTTCTTCATTTGAGTCAGTTTTATAGTTTCTTCAGAATGATCTGTAGATTATTCTATAACCAATGTAAATATGTTGTACCACACCTCCTTCAGTATCAGGGAAGAAGGCCTCTTTTCTTGATATGGAGGGAAAAAACTTGACCTTGGACATGCTGTTTTGATCAATATTATGTGATTTACTGGATGAAAAAAGTTCAGATTACAAAAAAATTAGATTTATTTGAGAGAAAGATGAAATTTTATGTTGACATTCTTTGAGACAGGGTCTCAATACATAGCCTTGGCTGGCCTGAAACTTTCTATATAGACAAGACTGACCTCAAATCACAAAAATCCACTTGTCTTTGCTTCCCTAGTGCTGGGATTAAAAGTTTTTGCCACTATTTCGGGCTCTGCAGTCATTCATTTGTTGAGACATTTTCCTGATAATGTTTGGGTGGACAACCAGAGTCTTTTCACTTGACAAGAAGAGAGAAAAGATGTGCCTACACAGTTTATGGAATTCATCTGGACCATGCCACATCCATGGTACCACCACAGGGAGAAGAGAGAAGCATGTAAAACAGGCCTCAAGGACTGCCCTGGGTCCCTTTTAATTTGGCAAAGTGAATGCATTGTTAGCTGCCTCTGAAACAGATTTCCCCGAGGTACATGGGCTACCTTGTTCTTGGATGAAGACATATGCTTAGGACTTTTTCAAGGAATTCCCTTAGCACCCAACAAAAAAAAAATCATAAATGAATGAATGCCTTTTATACTTCCGTTCCTCAGTCTCTCCTCATCCTTGGAAGGCTATCCTGGAAAAGAAAAAGACCTAGACTCTATTGGATTTTAATAGAATATTTCAACCAATCAACCATCAAGCAGAATAGCAGCCAGTCAATTAATTAAGGGAGAAACCAAGCACAGATTCATCAAAGCCACTATTTTGCTTCCTAATTAGTACTCATAATCACTGTGCTGGGTGTTTTTTCCTCCAAATTCATCAAGGTCTGATTTAATTGTCACAAAAAAGCTTGAATAGAAAATTAACATTGTGAGGCATTCCAGACACATGGGTTCAGAGCAGACATGATGAGACATGCCTTCCTTTTTAGATGAGGGCAATCAAAGTTTCTGACTGATTTGGGATAACTTGTATCTCAACTCCTGTGGTCTGCTTTTCCGTGTCTTTAACTGGAGTGTTGGGTTGGGGGAGGCCCTATGTTTCCCCTGTAGTGACTGCCTGAATCAGCTCTTTACCAATTATAGCTGTAGTTTGACTGACATTTGCTAGCTTGTATTGCCCCAGTTTTTCAAAGACTGCTTATTTGGTTGAGTGAAGCTGACCAATTCAAATAGATATGTTTGTATGTCTGAATGATTGATGGGAAGCTTGTAAATTTGTCATTTTATGTGGTAGACAGCAACACATGGAAGGGTTCCTTTGCCTTTCTTTTCTTTCTTTCTTTCTTTCTTTCTTTCTTTCTTTCTTTCTTTCT
>LOJH01039818.1:0-14753 GCA_001685095.1 Ellobius talpinus | reverse complement strand
ACACAGACAGAATATTGTATACATAATAAATAAATAAATATTTTTAAAAAGAGTTAATAAGAAGCCTGAGCTAATGGACAATCAGTTTATAACTAATGTAGACCTTTGTGTCATTTCTTTGGGACTTAATGATTGCGGGAACCTGGGCAGGACAGAAACCCTGACAACACGATTGAGTGTTTAATAACACTACAGCATGCTCAGCACAATTATCTCATGGAGAGCTAGCACTATGTGACTGGCGTAGCCACACAGAGGCTAGCTTCAATAGTTTGTTCAGTTATTCACTGGATCATCATTCTTTTCATTTGCCTTGAAATTCAAGTGTCAGAGACAGGCCACTGGGTTGCATCGCTTCTGCTATTGTTAGGTGTGGTAGGGTTTCTATTGTTGTGATAAACACCATGTCCTAAAGCCAAAGCCGCTTAGGGAGAAAAGGATTGACTTTCCTTACTCCTCCACACCACTGCTCACCATCAGAGGAAGTCAGGGCAGAAGCTCAAGAAGGGAAAGATCTTTTTTGTAAGATGGGAAGCCAAGACAGGATGGAGTGCCTGGAGAATTATGTTAAGACTTTGTGGGAGCAAGTGCCCATTGATTTGATGACCTCATCCTAGACTCCACCCCTTAAAGACCCCACCACCTCACTTTGCTACACTGAAGACATAACTTCTGACACAAGCTTGAGGGAGAACCCACATCCAAACCATAGCAGGAGAGAGGGAGGGAAAAAGGAGCAGAGGAAGAAGAAGGAAGGAAAGGGGGAGAGAGTGAGGGAAGGAAGGAGGGAGGAAGAGAGGGAATGAAGGAAGGAAGGAAGAAAGGCAGGCAGGCAGGCAGTGTTTTCTCATTTATGGCCTGGTGCTAAATGCAGATGAGGGCAGATCACACTAAATAAATAGTAAATAAAATAAAAAGAAAATCAAACTCAGAAACAAATAAGAAACTGGGTACAGTCAATCCCCAAATATATTTTTATTCAATACTGTTACTGTTTATCACAATGAGATATTAAAGGCCCAAGATCCTCATGATTTACTTGATAGGTACAGAATTCAATGCACTTCCAAAATATAGGGAGCCTACCTAGCCAAGTTATCACATGCTTGCTGCATACATGTCCACGTATAAGAATGTTTAGAGTAGCACAGACCTGGAAACAACACAGACGCTGAGAACGGTGGACTAATGGCAAGTTGGGATAATTGTTCTGAGGAGCACAGCAGGGAAAATGAACGCAATCAGCCAGAGCTAACAATGAGCCTATGAGGCTGGCCAAAAAGACCATGAGAGTGGAACATATAGACTCATAGATAACTTCAGGTAAAGTCAGGAGGGGGATGATTGTGGGGTGGGGAGCTTAACACCAAGCATGCAGTAAGCATCCTTGGAACAGCAGGGAATGAGTATGATCCTGGGCTCAGCCCTAGGGAGCTTGGAATTGCTGGTAATATGTTTTTTTTTAAGATTTCTTTTTATTTTTTTGTATGGGTGTTTTGCCTGCTTGTAAGGGCACCATGTGCATGTGGTGCTCCAGGAGACCAGAAGTGGGCATTAGACCCTCCTGGAACTGGAGTTACACAGTGCTTTGAGCTGACAGATGGGTGCTGGGAACCGAACCCTGCTCTTCTGCAAGAGCAGTGTGTGCTTCTAACCACTGAACAATCCACTAATAATATTTTTTGGAGTAGACAGCGGGCACATAGGTGTCCATTTTATTGTTATTCTTTAAGCCAGGATAAACTCAGTCCATACAGTTTTACATGCATGGACCTTCAGCAGTTAAAAAAAAAGCTACTTTGAGGGCAGCTTGACCAAGCCAGTCACATGCCTTCCCCAGCAAAGTGCTTCTTGTGGAAATAACTGGAAAGGGAATGAAAGGACATACAGGTGACACACCTGGTCTTGTTCTGTCATTCTATGTCTCAAGTCCATGACCTGGGATTATTTTTATGGCTCTTCAAAAGTCTTTTAACTGACCCAGAGATGATTCAGTTCAAAGCAACTCTAAGTTCCTTCTGAGATCAAGATGCCTCTCCTTGACTTGTGGCCACCCACCTTCCCACAGTGCCTTCTCTCAGTACATGTGTATCCTTGGTGTAGCTCCCTCTTCTGAAAATGACACTAGTCCTGTTTTGTCTTCCCCTTATTGTCAACCTTAATTGCCTTTTTAAAGGCTCATGGAGTTACATTGTGGGCTAGGGCTTCAACACAGGAATATTTTGGGAACACAATTCAATAATGGTTTGAATGTGGATGGTCTCCCCTACACTCACCCATGTGCTTGAACACTTCCAGCCAGTAGCAGCGTTTTGGAAAGCTGGGGAACCTTAGGGCAGGAGGCAAGGCTGGTGGAGGAGGATCATGGCTTCTGGTCCAGATTCTCTGCTTCTTGGTTTAGCAAAATGATGTGGGATTCCCCTCTGCATGCTGTAAATATGTTTTTATTACCATTAGTTAATAAAGAAGCTATTTTGGCTTATGGCAGGGAAGAAGATAGCAAGGCAGGAAATCCAAGCAGAGTTAGAGGAAAGAAGGCAGAGTCAGGTGGATGCCATGTAACTGCCAAAGGAGAAAGATGCCAGAACCTTACTGGTAAGCCACAGCCTCATGACGATACACAGATTAATAGAAATGGGTTAATTTAAGATATAAGTGCTAGCTAAGAATATACCTGGGTCATTGGTCAAAGCAGCTTCTTTATTAACCAAAGGTAATAAAACATTCACAGAATACAGAGGAGGACCCACATCATCAAACCTTTTGGTAAGTTCCTGCAGCCCGGGTCCCATAATGGACTGTGTCCCCTCAACTCAGAAGCCAGCACAAAGCACTCTTTCCCTGGGCTTCTTCCATCAGGTGTTTTGAATCTGTAGATGCCCATATGAATAGCCACCACTCATGTCATCATTTTGTTGGGCACTTACTGCATGCCAGGCCCTCCACCAGGGATGTCACCCCCAGATGCTGATTTCCCTCTTGGTGATGGAACACCCACCCTAATTAGCCTCAGATGAAGAGACTGACCACATGATTAAGATGTGGTAGAGCAGGGATTGGACCCAGGGCTATGTGTCGGGTATGCTATGTATGCTGCCTAACAGAAATTAGAACTGCCACTTTAGAGACGTGATTTGGGTAAAGCAAAACGGCTTTTGAAATAGTACTCAGTGTTAAGAGATGTGGTTATAGCCCTCGTGTGGGGGGACAGGACCTCTAATTAGTAGGAAAACTATATTATAGCAGCTTTTATTGAATGTAGTTACTGGCTTTGATTGGCCCAGATGTGTGTCTGCAGCTAGGGAAGGTCACGCGGAGCTGGGGCTTTGTGCACTGCTGTATTTCTTGATAATTACCAGAGGAAAGCTAGGATTTCAAGACCAAAGGCAGACTTCTTTATAATCCTCACACCAGCCTAAATCAACCATAACTATAAGTGTCCTCGGGGTTCCAAAGTGACCTCTTATTAACATGATCTATAATTTTGATTATTTTCTATTACTCTCAGCAGAGGTCTGGGCCTGTGAACTCCAAGTTCACCAGGCTTCTTGCTCACTTGTGTGAGGCGGTCTGAGAGGAGGAGGCGGGGCTTCTGCGTCTGAGTTAATTTCCCTCTGCTCTCATTGTTCCTCTAGATTGTTTCTGCAGGTGTACCGCCTGATTCATCCCAGTCTCCCAAGCTCAGTCTGAGAAAACATGAGTGGGGAGAGAGGCCGCCTGGCTCAGATGGTGCCTCACAATAGAGAAGGCTGTCAAGTAGCAAGACCCACTCGATACGAGGCAAGTTCATGGCTTGAGATCTTCTGCAAATGTTAGCTCGGTTGATAACATGTTTTTCTTTCTTTGCTTTTCCTTAACTTGGAGTTGGGGATTGACATGGGGCTTCTTGCATGATAAACGTGTGCTCCATCCCTGAGCTACACTCTCAGACATAATTAGGTTCTTTTGAATCTATATGAGAGAAACAGAATTAGAGATTCAGACAAGTCAATCTCACTGACAAGGTCACACAGTTGGGAAGGGTCAGAAATTCCCATTTCTGAGTCCTAGTCAGCCAAACCCTTGGCCCTCCCCCCATTCGACCTCGTTTTTATGTCAACTTGACATAGGCTACAGTCATTTTGGAAGAGGGACCCTCATTTGAAGAAAATGCCCCACTAGATGGTCTGTGGTACATTTTCTCGATTGATGATTGATGTGGGTGTGCTCATACCACAGAGGCCCATGCTGCTTCCAAGCATGGTAGTTCTGGGTGCTCTAAGAAAGCGGGCTAAGCAAGCCAGTAAGCAGCACTCGTCTGTGGCTTCTGCATCAGCTCCTGCCCTGACTTCTCTCAGTGACCGCTACCTGGAACTGTTAGCTAAAACAAACCCTTTCTTCCCCAAGTTGCTTTTAGTTATGGGGTTTTATCACAGCAATAGAAAGCAAAGATACTCACTGTCTACATGAGACTGTTCTTCTGAGGAGCTAAAAGATGCTAACTTCACACCAGAGTCAGAAGCTTGGGGCCTCTTTTCTGTACACCCTTCCTCTACAACGCCGAGGGCAATGTGTTCATCCTCCTCCAATACAAGCACCAAGACAAGATGACGCTCCTCTGATTATCGCTGGGGAAGGAAGCTGAAGATGGTACTGGGAACTAGTCTGGAGGTTTGTGATGCGAATTCAGCCTCTGCTGACGAGGTTAGGCTGCATTGCAGCCTCTGAGCATTTTGTTTGAAAATTGACAGAGACACAGATCTGTTTCGGTATCTTCCTTCATGTCACCTGTGGCGCTGGAGCTGGACGAACACACAGATAGGCCTCTAATACCAGCCTTCAAGTGATTAAAAAGAAATAAAGCACTGCCAGATGTTGGCTTGGAACAACCCGTAGGACACGTTGGAAGCAACCCTGATTCTGCAACTGGAGATTGGAATTGATCATTACCAGGCACTAAATGTGCGTATGTTTTTTCCTGAAGTTCCTAAATCTATTTAATTTCTGTGTTGACAGAGATATTAGACAGCTGTTTGAAAATCTGTCTCTCTTTCCTGAGCTTTGCACAAGATGTCTTTATGTTAAGCCACAGGAATGTCAATGAGAGCCCTTCGGTGTACGATTCAGCTGCAAGTGGAGGGCATGGCTGGAAGAGGTAACCTTAACTTACAGTCTCAACAGTCCTGATGGCCCCACATGCAGCCCCTCAAGACATGGCTGTGNGGGGGAGGCGGGGGCGGCGCCTTCCAAGTGCTGCAGTACAATGCCAGCTTGGGTGATTAAGAGTCAGAGACGATGAGTTAGGAGGTGCTTTCGCTGAAAATGACTTCTCAGTGACTTGCTGTGCACCCCAGGGGTACATTCCTGAATCCTCTGCTCTATTACCCTATTACCCATCTCAACCCCATGCACCACCCTCTAAATCGGATCATATGCTTTCATCTTTAAGCCTGTGGCAAACTACCATGGGAACCAGGTGCATGAGATGAGAAAACTCACTTCACCCCTTCTTCCCAGGGCAGCCAATGAACTTGCTAATTGGTATCCGAGTTTCACTAAGCATCTTCAAAAACATTTCCATAGCCCAACATAGGAAGCAAGAAACATTTTATAGACAACAGTGGTATTTTTAGTATGACCTATAAAAATTGGTATGGGGGAGGAGATTAAGTTTGTATACATAATTTAAATACATAAATTATTTCAAATTCTAGCCAGGTATGAGAGTTCACACCTTGTGCTCTTGAGGTAGAGGCCAGAGAATCAGGAGTTCAAGGTCATTCTGAGATATATGTCAAACTCTAGGTTACTCTGGGCCAGATGAAGCCTTTGTTAACTCACTGAGTCTGACCTGGGAAAGGCTTTCTTGTTTTTCATGGGTCTGGGGCACTGGAGTTCTTGACATGGTTGTGCCAATGTTAAAAACACACACCCACTTGGGACTTCACCCACTCTTTACACGTTCACAAAGGGTGACCTCCACTCCCCACAGTTGGCACATTAGGAAGGAATTTGGAGAGATGGATTTCTTAGGTCTATTAGGCACTCAGAATTCCCAGATGGGCACAACCAGCACATGGTCCCCTTACGTGGGGAACAACCTATGGCCACCTACCTGCTGCTATTTCTTGGTTATTTGTCATGTGTCAAGATCTATACCTAGCCACACTGATACTTCATCTACTGACGCTGTGTTGTCAAAGCCCCCATTACTGCTCTGTGGCTGTTTGTGGCTGTTACTAATACCCTGTCATCTCTTTATGTGATCTGAGTGACACTATCCTCTCACTGTTAATAAGAAACTAAGTTCAGAACCTGCTCAAGCAGGCTGACAGTGGCAGAAACACAGGGACCATATAATTGTCAGAGGCGCTGGGAATACTTGGTCCACATCCTCCAGGTCTTGTTCAGCAGACCCAGGGGAAACTTCATTGGAAGATGACTCTCTAAGTGTGAAATCACAACAAATGTGGCCAGAAGCATTGAACGCCAAATACATTGGGTCAGAGTAGTTTAAATGCTTATCTCCTCATAGGATGTTCTTGAATTTGATACTCATTTCTTAGACTCCCAGTCCTCCAACGGAAAAAAAAAAGTTGATGCAAGCCAACAATTTCTGTGACAAGCTCTCTTTTCAGTTCAGAACACCTAGCCCAGAAGAAGGCGGTGCCTTCTGCACTCCCCTCCCCATTTCTCAGAGAAGGAGGGCCAGGAGCTAAAGAGCACCCTCCAAGAACACAGCTGATCTGCTGCAGAACTCTGAAGCTCTGTCTTAGCCTTGAAGTGCTACTCCTAGGATGGAAGGGCCCCAGCATTGCCTCTGAGGCCTTGCCTCCTCCAGACCCCTCTGCTTAAGACAGTCTTTTCCTAAGACAGGGAGCTCAGGCTGTCAGGTTCCAGCCATCTCTGGTCAACTCCGTATTTAATATGTGCATGCAGCAGACTGATGCTTTACCCTTTATAAAATCTTGCTACCTGAAGATGAGATCGTTTTCACAATTTCCGTGTTCTTGGGGGAAATCACCTCCTTGGAATTCCCTAATACAGACACCAGTAATTATCCTTTATTTTTAACAACCCAAGAGGATGCTTAATAAATAGCAGGAAGCGAAGCAGGATCTAAACTTGAACTCCCAATAGGATTCTGGTTACGTTTGGTTATGGGATGGGAGGAGAATCACCAGTCATGTGCCATGCTCAACTTTGGTCATAAAACAACATGCTGCCTTGCTCTGCCTCATTTCACCCTCCAGCAACACAGTGGCTCGTGTTCCCACTTCACAGGCATGAAACGGACAGACAAGTAGTGTGTCCAAGACACTCTAACGTGTACGCGGCACCCTGCGGTTAAGTAAAAGGGAAGGAACCTACTCGCTGGGGCTGCCATACCACATGGGGTGGATTAAAAGAGAAATCTCTTTCTTCATAGTTTTTTCTAGAGGCCATAAGTCACAACCAAGGTGTCAAGGTTGGTCCCTTCTGAGAGGGAATTAAAGTCAAGGTGATACAAAAGCCATTCAGAAGAGTAACTGGCCCTCTTGAAGAAACTTTGAAACTTCTTTGTTGAGACTAGAGCATAAATCTGTGAGCCATTCACAAGCATGCATGGCAGTGATTTAAAAATGGCAGGAGTGGAGCGGGTTGAGAAGTGGAAGTCAGTGACCGGGAGGACGGAGTCAGGAAAGCTTCCTGCAGGAGGAAGAACACACCACGCCCAAGGACTTTGGAGTCCTCTCTTGCCATCTCAAAGGACACTGTGAGAGAAAGACCTGCTCACCCAAATGTGTGCCTGGGAGGAATAGTTAAGATAGAGGAGAACCAGGAAGAGAGGTGAGAATAGGTAGTGGGTAAAAGCTGCCAAGGTAGGGTAGGACTGGAGAAAAGGCGTTTCCAGAATAATGAAAACAATGGAATTGTAGAAGTTTGGAGATGCAGAGTCGCAGACGTTTGAGACTTAGTTTGAGTCAGAGGCGTTGTATGGGGTGGTCCATAGGGGGTGGGCAGGGGGTGAGTCAGCTGGGAAAGGAAACCAGGCAGGGCTGGTGGTTTTCTTTTTCTTTCTTTCTTTTTTTGGAGGAGAGGGGGTAGCACATAAGGACCCAAGGGTGGAGGAGAGGCTAGGGCTGGCTGCACATTCTGCTTTCAGATCATGACCAACCGTAAAGAGAAGAGCATAGAAAGGGATGCAGGAGTCCTCTGCCAAAGGCAGGGGGAGTGAGAGGAAGGGTGTGCTCAAGAATGAGTCTTGCCTGTGACAGACACTCTGGTCAGCCAGACAGTCTAGTGCTGGAATAAAGTCAGGGCTGTTTGTGTGGCCATTTGCCCTGGAGCTTTAGTTGCTCAACACATTGGTTGCATCACGGAGACCATAGATGCAAACAAAAGAGTATCAGGGACATTGGAGGAACTTTGTGAGGACTCCACTTAGCAGGCCAAAGTTATGTACTCTACTCATTCACCCGTCAGTCAAGCACTCTGAAGGGAGAGGCAAGGAAAGCAGACAGTCAAGGTTATCTTCAGCTACACATCTTGTGGGATGCCAGCCTGGAAAACTTGAGAGTCCATCTAAAAAAACCCAGCAAAACAAACAACAACAACAGAAAAAAAAGTAGCAAGGAGCAGAGCCAAGTCACAGGCCAACCCGTGACAAGATTACACAGGTAAATGACGACACACTGCAGGGAGCCAGTGGGCCGCATCACTTTACTGTGCCTGGACTCAAACCTCATCCTTTGCTGAAAAGCTGTGTGGCTTTGAGTAAGTTATTCATCTCTCTGTGTCTCGGATTACTCGTCTGTACAATGCGATGGACAACTGATCTGACCTCACCGAGTCGTCAAGACTTGTTGAGATCACACACAGCTGTGCAAGTGGGAAGACAAGCGTTTGTGAGAGCTGAGGGTCTTCTGAATGTGAAGGGGCACAGGCAGAGAGTTAGGGCAGAGGCGACGAGAGCATGCTGAGAAATCAGAGGCTGTGCTTTCACAGGTGACTCAGAGGCGCTTGCACTCAAACAAAAGGCACCGTGGTGCAATGCCTACCTAGGAAAGATGATCCAAGCATGGCAGAAGTGAGGTTGGCTATGCCAGGGACACACCACAACAGGAAGAGGCTTCCTGCCTAGCAGCCCCCATAACTCCAAGAAGAGTTGCAGTCACTGGTTCTTCAGTCCTGGGAAGGTGAGCTGAACATGAACAAGGCTGAAGATAAGAGGAGACATTTTGAAAGACAGTGCTGAGGAGCAGCCAGTATAGCTAGGAAGAGAAGGCAGCTTGCCTCAGAGGAAACAGTAACCACTGGTGTCTGGAGGCATGGGACCAGGAGCTTCCAGAGATGAGACCCGAGAAGGAAGGCTGAGGAGCATGCATCTTGGTCCTATCATACATTTAATTGTGTGGTATCTTAATGAAACGAGCCAAGCTATTTGATAGGACTGCAGAGCCCGCCACTCTCCCCGCCTTTCTTGGGATGCTGACCTGCCACCCTCTTGTCATTTGGTTTCGCGCCCTTACTTATAATCTCTGATCCCTTGGCATCTTCAGCTCAAACAAGACCCCAGAGCTACCTTCAGCATCCACCCTGCTGTTTCCTGCATCACAAATACCCAAGGTTTCCCTCTTCTCAGTCAAACTTGTTTGAAAAAGTCCTGGTGGCCAGTTAGCTTGCCTTTTCAATACTAAGGCTGCCTACAAAGCATGAACCAGCACCAACTACCTTGAGGTCAGAGGCTGACCTTGAACCCACAAACTGCCCCAGAGCCTATAGCATTCTGGGATGAAAAAAACCAGCCAACAGCCAAGATCTGTGCTTCAGGGTTGGGATGAGCTAGCTCTCCTTCTTGGAAAACTTAGAATTCCACCAGCATGGGGCATGTGCAATCACACATTAAGATTATAGATTACTAAAGGTGAAAAATGAAGCCGGGGAACAAAGATAAAATGGGCGGAAGGCACTCAGTGTTAGAGCTGCTTTGGAAACGCAAGACCTTTATTCTGCGAAGGAAGCCTTTATATGGCTTTTTCAGTTGGTGCACAGTTGGTAGACAGGCAATTAAACACTCAATGTAGACATGTGGGAAGATATAAGATACACTCTCACTCATTTATTGAGTAAATACTAATTGAACATCTTCCCCAGCATAAACAAGTGTGCAGAGATTGAAGCACGCAAATGGAAATGCCAAGATTGTGAACGTTCGTGCGTGGTGAAGAAATCCAAAGGGACGGCAATTTCCCAAGGTGGTGTCTTCTATGGACACAGCAGTGCACATGAAATATGACAGGAGCCTGGGAAAGAAAATTGAAGGAGAATAATTAAAAACAAACCTATTAAGCCAAGTGTTGAAAAATCATCTGTAAGAACAAAGCGCATCTACCAACAACAGAAGGTGGACGAGACCGACACGTTAATTCAATACAATTAAAACAAGATAAATATAAAAAGTCCTGCAAGATATGATGCTTGCCAGTGATTGGGCTAGTTTTCCTCCCACACATCTGATGGTCTGTCCTGTGACCTGGAGAGCAGGGTACTTTGTCATTTCTGAGTGGGTGCAAAAGTCAGGAGAATTAGATGGGTTGTTTCATCATGAAAAGAAGTCATAGTGGCAAAATCCTGCAGTGTCCATGCTACCAACAGAAAAGTGTATGTGTCTTCCAGAGCCAAACTTGGAGCCAGCCAAACATCAGGCCTTAAACCACAGGGATGCCAAACCATGCAGGAAAACACTGAGCTGGAATGAGGGGTCCAGCTCTTCCCAAGGAAAACAAGGTCGAGGAGAAAAACAAAAAACAGAAAACAAATTGGTAGGACACCAAAACGTGGTGCGGGGCTGTTTTGTGGGAAGGGCTGCTTGAGGAACTTTCTGGGTTGATTCTATTGCACAAGTTTTGGTGGGAATTCAAAGGCTGAGCAGAATTTCTCTGAACAACAGAGAATCACACCCAAAGTTGAGTATCGGGAAATTCTCCTCTTGGTTTTCCAGGAATGAGATAGAATCCTCCATATTTCCTCTGCTTGAGGAGAAGAAGAAATATTTGAAGAAATGACTATGTTGAGGCTGCCTTGGATGTTTGCACACACATGTGCTTCTTGCCGCAGTCACAAAATGTTGGAAAGCCCTGGCTAGAGGATGCTTCAAGCATCCATGCCTATATAGGTCTCCTTCATTCTCATTAAGGCTCATGTGTGCACGCATGCGCATATAGACAGCAGCAACCTTTCCAGTCTAAGGCTTGTGAGGGGTTGTCTTCTAAACACGCTTTAAACATCTTGCTTTTCTTGTCTTTGAAGGGGTTCTACAGCCAAGGGCTGAAGGGATGACTTAAGTAGCAAAGGTTCCAAGCAGGGCTTATCTTTGGCGGTTTGCAGATTGTGGTGCAGAACTATCCTTCCCAGCCACTTTACCACCTATCTTCAGAAGTTCTGCTGGCCTGGTGGCCAAAGATCATCGCAGCTGGGATGCTTGACAGTTTACCTTCCCTCTTAGAAGGAGGAGTCAGCAGCATGGCTGAGCATCCAACCACACCTTCCAACAAGTTGTAATTCAATTCTGCTCTGATTGCAGATGGCCTTGGGGGAAGAGGCTAGGGGATTTGGGCGGGGGAAAGGTGAGGGCAGGGAGCTTCATCTACACAACCACAGGGAGGCCATCATCCCTGGTGGTGCAGGTTTTTCCAGTGTGGCTGCTTTAGAGTTGCCAGTGTTCCTTCCTGTCCGTATCCTCTCAGTTGTTCTGTAAGGAAACCTAATAAACTCATTGATCCTCTGGGCGATCTTGGCTGAATCGCACCTCAGTTTGCCATCTTTGGCAGCTTTGGAGGAGGGGTGGACATTGTTACGTCTCTCCCAGGGAAGGAATTCTAGCGAATCTGCAGAGGAGGTTTCTAGGGATGGCCTTGGTCCCTTCTCCTTCCTATACCAGCAGGATCAGCTAAGTTATTTGCTGGCAGACCCGAGGGTGCTTGTGGGAATAGCCCTGGGTGCTAGAACCGAGCAGCAGCCACACAGTGGTTTTTAGGAAGAGAATGAACTCAGATCTGGTGGATCTTTTTGGTTTCTTGCTTCATCACAAGCATTAGAAGGTAGACTCAACATTGAAAAGAAAATCTTATTGCCTACATCCTGAGAACACTGTGGTGATTAAATGAGATAAGAACATATAGTAGGAGCTTAATAAATGTGTGGTAATGTACATTGTAGAAACCCAGTAAGTACGTGTTCCCTTCATTTGACCTTGTTTTTGGAGATGAAGATTTTGATCACATGCCTTATTCTGCATAAGATTTTTTCTTTTTTTCCCCTTGAGTCTTTTTAAAAATAATACTTTTATTAATTCTCTGAGAATTCCATACGTGCATACAATGTATTTTGATCATGCTCACTCCAAGTTTCTCCCCTCTCTCTCTCATGCACACGCGCACACAAGCGCACATGCACACCCAGTTTGTGTTGCCCACATGCCTATGGGTGTGGAGCACAGTCAACCTATCAGAGGCCACACCCTTGACAGAAACTGACTCTCTCTTCCCAGGAAACCATCAATTGTCCATAGCTCTTCAGCTGTGGATAGAGGTTTATAAGCCACTCCCCATCCATGTGGAATGTTGACTGCTTGATCTAACACATGTGTCATGCAGGCAACCACAGTTGTGAGGTCGGGAGCAGAAGTGATTCTATCATGTTCAGAAGATGATGTTGCAGTCTGGTCCTCCACGGCCTCCGGTTCTGATAGCTTCCTGCCTTCTGTTCCATGATGGTCTCTGTGCCTTGTAGGAGGGATGTGATGCAGATGTCCCATGTGTGGCTGAGCACTCCACAGACACTTGTTATCTGCCCTTGGACCAGTTATGACTTTCTCCATTAACTGCTGCACACTGCACAAAGAAACTTCATTGATGAGGTCTGAGAGCTGCACCAATCTATGAGTAGAGACATGAATTTAGAGGGCAGTTTGAGACTCTGTTCATTTAGCAAAATAATAGTAGTGGGTCCACCCCTGCGTCTATGAGTTCCCTCAAAATGGTTTCCTGTGGAATGGGCCTTAAAGCCAATCAGAAAGCAGTCAGTTACCCTGATAACATTTCTGCAACTATTGCACCCCTGGGCATATCTTGCCATGCTGATTGTTATTGCTGCTCTCAAGGCTCATAGATGGATAGAGTATTGGCAAACTCTCTCATCTAGCAGCCAGAATAACACTGCTGGCATGAAAGCTACCTAGCATGGAGGAGGTTTTCTGGTCAATACCAACTGGATTTCTCATGTCCTGTGTCCTTAATATGTGATGTATTCAGCAATAGGGTCTTGCCATCAAGTTCCAGTCAGCAACCAAGACCAATAGCAATAACCAGCTATTACCTGTGCTGTCCTAGGGGTCCCTGGAAGACCCCAACAAATAACTTGAGAGATGGTACCTCACACTAGGCACTGGGATTTTTATTTGGCAACCTGTGGCTTCTGAAAGGAGCATTATCCCCTGTGCAGGGTAACTCCAATTAAACTCGTGTGTGTGTGTGTGTGTGTGTGTGTGTGTGTGTGTGTGTAAATAGCTAATTTTCCCCACCTAACCTTCCTTCCCATCCATTCTCCCATTCCTATCACCTGTGCTCTACTAGCTCCCCTTCCTGAAGATCTTTCTTCTCCCTTCTCAATCCCGATGGTCCATCTCTGGTTTTCTGGATTCTGTTGGTCCTCCAGGTTAAACACACGCATCTAAAGATTTGATGCGAGGATCCACATATGAGTGAGAAAGTGAATCATTTGTCTTTCTGGGTCTGGGTTACCCCACTTGGTATGATATTTTCCAGTTCCATCCAGTTACCTTCCAATTTCATTTTTCTTTACACCCTAATAAAATCCCACTGTGTTGAGGAACATTTTCCTTTTTCATTTATCAGCTGATGAACACCTACTCTGTTTCCATATCTTAGCCATTGTGTCTAGAACAGCAATCAGCATGAAAGCAATTTGTAAATGATTTAAATGATAATGCTCCCCTTGAGAGTCCTAGACTATATACCAAACCCCAGTGCCAAGCACGGGAACCCCCCTTTCAGTTGTTCACTGGGGAAGTTCAGAAGACCCCCCAATGTAGGTTATTGTGTTCGCTCTTGATTGCCTTCTAAAACTTGAAGGTAAGGCCCTATTGCTGAAGGCACCACACATTTTAGACACAGGACTTGGAGGAACCAAGCTGGAACCAACCTGGAAGGCTCCTCCCTGAGGTTTGGCTCTCAGATTGGAAGGAGCTAAGCAAGTCGTCAGGGGAGAAATATGATTATCATTCCTACCTGGCTGTAAAACCCATGAACCACAGAAATGCTCAGCATAGCAAGATACACTGGAGCATGTGATAGTGTCACATAGCTTAGGAGTAACCACTAACTTAAGGCCCACTCAGTAGGAGGGAGCCCATGTCTGGTACTGTAAACCTAGCCAAGTATCCGTGGCTGGTGATGCCTCTGGCTCTAGAGGAGAACCTATGGCCACCGATTTCCTAAACTGGCATCATTTCCAGCTACATTCTGAATACCTATTTTTGCATCCACAGATATGGGTAACTCTTACCTCTCCTCAAAGAAACTTCTTTTGGCAGCAAACAGAGACCACCACAGAAATCCCAGCTGGTCAAATTGCAGATTATAACTGACTGTGTGGGGTAACCATCTACAGTATAACCAAGGCTCAGGGAACATCTTGAATGTTGGGGTGGAAAGACTGTGAGAACCAGAGGACCAGAACACCTGCTTTCAGGTCTTCCCTTCCCTTCCCTT
>LOJH01039817.1:894-15259 GCA_001685095.1 Ellobius talpinus | reverse complement strand
ATTTGCAGGCAAATGGATGGATCTAGAAAACATCATATTGAGTGAGATAACCCAAACCCAGAAAGACAAATATCATATGTACTCACTTATAAATGGCTTTTAGACATAAAGCAAAGAATAGCCAGCCTACAATTCACAATCCCAGAGAACCTAAAAGAGACACACATGGATCTAATCTCTATGGGAAGTAGAAAAAGACTAGATCTCCTGAGTAAATTGGGAGCGTGGGGATCATGGGAGAGGGCAGAAGGGGAGGAGGAGTGGAGAAAAAATATATAGCTCAATAAAAACAAACAAAAAAGAATTTAAAATTGCCTATCGCAAGAGTTATTTAGAGTTTTAGGAGAAATAAAACATTAAATATTTCTTCAAAACAAAACTGCTTGTTAGTGATTGGTGTCAAGTATTTCACTTGGTAAAAGTGACTAAGGTGTGGCAACAGAGATCTGACTCCGGAAATGATGTGCTTTGAGTTACAGTCACCCCTCAGCATGCCACACGGGATCCTGATTGCATACACCTACAGGACAGAGTTCTGTGGCACCATTTCCTCTAAATGGTTTTGAACGTTTCTGCAGTTCAAAGAGCTAAAGAAAAGTATAGAAACAACTGTCTTGAACATAAATGGCTTTGCTATTAGATAACAAACAAAACCCCCATTTTAAACCCACAATCCTAAACCATGTCCACATTCTCTCTTCTCCTGTAAAACAAAGCATGCTATAGTCTATAAATAAATAGAATTAGTTCATCTGTGAGTGTGGTACTGCCTATGATCCCAGTGAGTTGAGGCAAGTGTATTAAATCAAAATCATACTTGGCTATATAGTGATTGTGAGGTCATTCTGACCTACACAAAAGCCAGTTTCCTAAAACCAAAATATAAATAGAAAAAAAGAAGAAGCCTGTTAGAATGATTATATTAGCAAGCCTGTAAGATGTATTTGTAATTAATCTATGTTTTATCTTGCATAGTAACTAAAATACAAAGGAGCAGAAAGAACAATCTGAGGATGTTAGAATATACTTAATTTCTCTTCTAAAATCACAAATTTTAAACCAAAAGATGTCACTGGGCATCAGAGAATGGTTCTTTAGGAGAGGGGCTAGCCAGTTGGACACTCTGGCTAAATTCCAATAATTTAAGAATAAAATAAAATACAGCAAGACATTTAACATAGCAACCATAATCACAATGCAGGTCCAACCACATTATCTTTAGAACTAAAGTCACCCCAATAAAAAGTCATGATTATGGAATTAAAAATTATATACAATAATATTTTTATTTTTTGGAATCCAGTCTTATGTAGCCCGAGGCTAGGCTGCCTCCAACTCATGAAAATGACCTCAAACTCCTCAACCTCCTGCCTCTAACTGACAAGTGAGCCACCATGCCCAGAACACACCATTATCAGTGAACACAGCCATAGGCAAAATACACACCTAGTTATGGAGCAGGCAGTGAGAACACCAGTATCTTTTGATTAACTATCAACAACTATCATAGACTAGGCAACAGGAGGGATTAGAAGAAATTTCTAGTTTTTATAGGTTTTACAGTCAAAATGGGGAGATTTAAAGATGTGTATTATGTACTAACAAAAGGATTCCAAGTGTATATCCACCAATTTTCATAGTTCAAAACTTCAAGATGTCCAGTGAGGGAGTGGAGTAAGTCCCGGATAGATGTGTGTTGTTGATATGAGCTGCCCATGCCAAGGATCCGAATGCTTCAAGCCCACGGGAAAATGGCAGCTCCCTGCTGAGGCTCAGAGAAATGGCAAAGCCTTCTTTGGGAGTCCATAAGGACATAATGTTCTCCTGGGGATATCTATGGTGTGAAGACTGTTCTTTAACCCACTTTCACTGAACGCAGCTAAACCTGCCTCCCTGACCCAGCGTAGACCATAAAAGTCCTGACTCACTTTATGTATTAAACTCACAAGCTGAGTTCTCCAACAGAGAACTCAGTCTACCATATCCCAGATTTTTTTTTTCCTGTGTGTATGTGTGTGTCTGTCTTTTCTGCATTCCTTCTTCAGTCATCCGGTCTGTCCCTGAAAGGCCATGCAATGGACTGAAGTCAAGCAATGGAGTTTAAGTGGCTTTTAAAAAAATCTTACTACTAACTAAATGATTATGGAATTGGGCTGGACATGGTGGCACACACCTATCCTATAATCCCAATACCGGGGAGAATAAAGGCAAGTGGATCTCTATGAGTCTGCAGTCAGACTGGTCTACATACTGAGTTCTAGGCCAGTCAAGGCTACATAATGAGACCTGCCTAAATAAACAT
The DNA here is from genome assembly GCA_001685095.1 of Ellobius talpinus. Lineage (NCBI taxonomy): Eukaryota > Metazoa > Chordata > Mammalia > Rodentia > Cricetidae > Ellobius > Ellobius talpinus. The sequence continues at coordinate 12,957 of LOJH01039817.1, read as the reverse complement.
ACATACACAGACAGGTGTGTATGACAGAGATCTCTACATGCCTCTTAGGGCAGACACAGAGGTTAGAACTACACTTGAGGAATCAGATGATCTGGATGGAAATCCCTGCCTCATTCTTCCCAATCCATTTATGTACATATAAATTTTGACTTTTTTGTTTTAGTTTTTGAAAAATAGCCTCTGTGTAATAGCCCTGGCTGTCCTTAAACTCATAGAAATCCACCTGCCTCTGCCCCCTGAGTGCTGGAATTAAAGGTGTGTGCCAGTACTGCCAAGCTTTGACTTTTTTTTTTTAAGACAGGGTCTTACTATGTGAGCCCAGAATGACTTTGAGCTGGAAACCCTCATTCCTCAACTATCCAAGTGCTGGAATTACAGGAACAAGCCTCCAGGCTCTACTCTGTATGTTTCTTATCTATCTATACAAGTACCCTAAGATATTCATATTTACTGTGCTTGGTTTTGAATTTTACATACATTGAATAATGTATGTGTGGCTTCTTTTTTGCAACACTATTTTATAAGAATATCTATTCCAGTCTAAGATCAATTGTATAAAATATGCTAAAAATCTGTCCATTCTATAGCTGACATTTAGTTTTTGGTGGGAAAGCTTTGTTAACCAATTACCTTTAAGAGGTGGGACCAAGTTAGGGTGTGGCTTTCTGGGACCTGGAGAAAAATGGGCACAAGGCCCAGTTGCTCTCTCTCTGTGGTTCCCTTGCAGCACAGCTGAGCTTGGACTTCTTGTTTATGTTTTGTGAGTTTTCCCTTTATAATAAATAAAAATATAATTGTTTTATCTTTTAGATAGCCTGGTTATTTGCCACTAGCCTAGGTTATTACATGGGTGCTGGGTCCCATGCTTGCAGGGTAAGCACTTTACTGAAGAGACCATCTCCTTGCCCCTCAGTACTTCATTATTAAATATGAATATTCCACTGTATAGATAAACAATTTGTTTACACACACTCACCTCTATTTTTTGAAAAATGTATATTCTTTTAAGATCTTTGAAATCAGAAGACATTCCTAATGCTCAGTTTTTCAAGTACTTAGATGTGTTCTCTCTCTGAGTCACTGAATGAAACTGTCATCAATACAAAGTAACCAACCTCACAAAAGAGCCATCAAAGACACAAGCAGGTGGACACCCACCCCACTTATCTTGAAGGAAGGACCTCAGTAGCGAGCATGAGGCTCAAGCAGTCAGTGGGTACAGATTTAGAAAATAAGAGTGTAGCAGATGATAGACTACATATTGGACTATCTGTATTAGACTACTTATCGGTCTATCAAACCAAAGCCCATCATATGATTAACTAGAAGTAGAGGGAGGCCAGGTGAGGTGAACACATGGGGGTGGGGATGACTGACAGGAGAACCTTACTGTTATTGGTGCTGGTGCCATTGAAAGGCCCGGAGGAGCTGCTACTGTCTTTCTCCTTATCTTGGTTTTCAAAGTCCATATTAAGAGACCTGCAAAAAAATTGAACAGGTAAATTTCAGTTTTGCTTAAGAAAGAACTTAACAAGGCCAGTCATTAGACAGTGTTCTAAAAATGTTAAGTTACTAGGGAAATGATGATCTCTTCTGAACTATGGATACAGTCTACCAGCGTCAGTTCAAGAATTCTGACTACAAAATGCACTCCAGTGTAGCTGGATCTTTCAGTCTCTCTTAACACTCATCCTTCATTATTTCCTTTCTTTTGCTTTTTCAAGACAGGGTTTCTTTAAATAACAGCTCTGGCTGTCCTGGAACTCACTCTGTAGACCAGGCTAGCCTCAAACTCACAGGGATCTGACTGCCTCTGACTCTGGAGTGCTGGGATTAAAGGTGGGTCCCACTGTTGCCCGGCTTTATTTTCTTGTGATAAAAATCTGGACAGAGAAATGCTGGGTAAGAGCAAGCACATTTTGGGACTTTTATACCCAAGGAACAGTTTTTAGAGAGGGTACACTGAAAACTCTCTAAGGTGAAAACATCTGTGCTCTAACGTTTTTAAAAATAAATATAATAAACAGCTGGGCAGTAGTGGTGCATACCTTTAATCCTAGCACTCAGGAGGCAGAGGCAGGTGGACCTCTGAGTTCAAGGCCAACCTGGTCTACAAGAGCTAGTTCCAGGACAGTTAGGGCAGTGACACTGAGAAACCCTGCCTCGAAAAACCATTAAATGAATAAAATAAAATAAATAAAGATAAACAAAAAAACCCACTAAGGTGGAAGAAAATACCTGCAATCATGTAACTGGTAAGAACTTGTAGAGAATGGCAAGAATCAAAAGCTAGGTTAACAGTCAAGTGTTGGGAAGGACAAGGCTGGGGAACCTTATGCACTGAGATGCTGATGTTAATTGGGTCTGACAGTCTGGCCAACAGTCCAATCATGCATCTCATTTGAGTTCCAGCCTCCAGAACCCTGAGAAAGTAAATTTCTGTTGTCTAAGCCACCTAGGTTATAGGGTATTTTGTATGGTAGCATAAGTTAATAAGGAGTACAGATCATGTTTGTATTATTCCAACTTGTTTCATGTGTTTTGATGTGTCCAATATTAGCAAATATCTTACTGTATGGTAGGAATGTGTTTTTGTTTGGGGGCACTTCACAAACGCCGGCTAGAGTAACCTGACAGAGAGTACTAATCAAGTGGGGCGGTCAGGATTGCTCAGTCAAGACTGCAGTGCAGTCCTGAGTTTGGATCCCTAGAAACCATATCATATGGTGGCACACATATGTAATCAAGTGCTGGGAGAAAGGGAGTGTGTGTCACAGAAACAGGCAATCCATGAAGCTTACTCGTCAGCCAGTCTAGCCCAACTGATGAGCTCAAAGTTCCATGAGAGACAGACTGAGGAAGAAAACACCAGCTATCTACCTGTGACCTCCACATGGCATGCACACATGACACAGACATACAAGAACATTAAATTCACTATACTGTTGTTCATTTTATTCCTACTTGTCTTGTTCAATTATTGAATGAGGGACATTTATCTTTAGTTATATTTGTGGGCTTTGTTTTCTTCTATGTCTACCAGTTTTAATTTGAAGATCTTTTATCATATATGAATAGGCATTTAGGAGGCCCAATGAGATGACTCTGCTGCAAGTCCAGCTACCTGGATCCCATGTGGAGGAATGAGAGAACCAAGTTGTGTGCGTGTGTGTGCACATACAAAAAGAAATATAAAATAAAGACACAGGGAAGTATTATATTAATTATGAATGCTTGGCCTTAGCTTAGGCTTGTCCCACCAAGCTCTTTTAACCTAATTTGACCGATTTCTAATCATCTACATTTTTCCTCAGTGCTTCTTACCTTTCTTTTGTTCTGTATGTCCTACTTTCCTTCTTTTGTGTCTGTCTGTCTGACCCCTGAAGTTTCCCTGTTGTCTCCTTTTCGGTCTAAATTCCTCCTCCAACTTACTCTCCCTGCACAGAAGTCCCACCTATACCTCCTCCCTTGCTATTGGACATTTAGTTTTTTATTAGACCAATCAGGTGCCTTAGGCAGGCAAGGTAAAACAGCAACACATCTTTACATAAGTAAACAAATGTAACATATCTTTACATAGTTAAATATTCCATGACATGAACAAGTGCAACATAACTTTATATAGTTAAACAAATATTCCGCAACAATATTCTCTTATAAAAGTTAACACTATGTTCTGTCTGTTGAAATGCAGACAGAGTACTCTATCTCTCCATTGATGAGTATAAACAACATGCATCTTTTCTGAGCCTTTTAAAGTCTTTATTATTTGTCATCCCTCCACCCCCCCACCCAAGTCAGGGTTTCTCTGTGTAGCCTTGGCTGTCCTGGGACTTGCTCTGAGGACCAGACTGGCCTCAAACTCAGGAGAGAGATCCATACCTTCCTCTACTGCCTGAGTGCTGGGACTAAAGGCATGTACAACCACTGCCTGGCTTGCCCTTTTAACTTTTTAAATTTTATATTTACAGCAATTACGTTTTTCTGCACATGTGTAAGGGTGCACATGCATGTATTCTGTGTATATGTGTGGAGGCTAGAGGTTAATATTATATGCCTTCCTTTATTATTCTCCACTTCTATCTCAGATTAGGCTGGACTGGCTGACTAGAGTTCCGGAAATCCAACTGTCTCTGCCTCCTACTTGTGCTGCTCCCAGTTTTTATGTGTGCTCTGGGGATTTGAACTCAGGTCTTCGTGTTTGTGCAGAAGCCACTTTAGGGGTTGAGCAATATCCCGATCCAGGTTCGTGTTCTCTCTCTCTCTCTCTCTCTCCCTCTCCCTCTCTCCTTTTTTTCCTTATAGGTTTTTGAGACAGGGTTTCTCTGTGGCCCTGGCTGTCTTGGACCTCATTTGTAGAAGTCCATGGAGATCAGATCCCCTAGGACTGTAGTTACAGATGGCTCTAACTGAACCCAGGTCCTCTGGAAGAGCAGTTAGCGCTCTTAACCACCGAGCTACCTCTACAGACACAAACAGCTACTTTTTAAAATTTTTCTAAAGAAAGGGTCTTACTATGTAGCCCTAGGTGGCCTGGAACTTACCATGAAGACCAGGCTGGCCTCAAACCTGCAGATATGGGTCTGCTTTGGCTCTTAGCCACACTCAGCTCAAGTGCTGCTACTATGATTTGGTTTGAAGGATTTCCTTTAAAAAGTGTTTTTTTTTTAAGATTTATTTCTTTATAATGTATACAGTGTTCTGCCTCCATGTATCCTTGCAGGCTAGAAGAGGGCACAAAATCTCATTACAGATGGCTGTGAGCCACGATGTGGTTGCTGGAAATTGAACTCAGGACCTCTGAGCCATCTCTCCAGCTCCTTTAAAATTTCTTAAAAGGAAACTGGAGACAAATTCTTTCAGGTTCTGTTATCTAAAAATATTTTTTCTTCATTCCTGAAAGATATTTTTTGCCATAGAATCTTATAGTGATGAGCTCGTCTCTGATGTCTTGACATTGTGTTTTTCTTTTCTAATGAGTTGTCATCTTCGTCTTTTCACCTCTGTAGATAACCCTGCCCATCCGCAGATGACCCCGCCTCTTGCCACTTTCTGGATCTCCTTTTCTAACTGGTTCTGAGCTATTACATGCAGGTTTGTGCTGTACCTTGAGGCACTGTAAGTCCAGCTTCTTGTGTTTGGAGTTTACTGAGGCTCTTGATCTGTGAATTCTGGTTTTCAACAACTCTAAAAATATATGGCAATGATCTCACCTTTATGTAGTTGGGGATGGGTGGGGCAGGGGTCTCAGCATGTGATCCTTTTGTGGCAGCTTCCTGAGGGAGTGGTGTGACAGGAGAGGCAATGACAGGTCTCTGTTTTTCAGTGATGCTCTTCCCTGCTTCCCTTTGGGAATTCTCTATTTCTTCATTTTTAGGTCCACTATCTTCTCTGCAATGTCTAATAGCTGATAGTGCCATCCAGTATATTAAACTTCATTCTGCAACTTTGATTTGGGGGTTGGAGAGATGGCTAAGTGGTTAAGAGCATTTTCTGCTCTTAAAGGATCTGGGTTTGGTTCCCAGCAGCCACAAAAGCAGCTCAAAACTGTCTGTAACTACAGTTCCAGGGGATCCAATCCCTTCTCTGACTTCTTTGGGCACCAACCATGTACACGGTGCACAAACATACAGTGTAAGCAAGCACTTATACACATAAAATAATCTAAAAAAACTTCAGTTGATTTGGGTCTTTAATCACACCTTTTCTGTATATGAAGAATATAATCACATCTGTCTTACTTCTTTGATTACTCTAACATCTGTGTGTTGATATGATCAATTTCAGCCAGGTAATGCCTTCTTTTCTTTGCCTTTTTGCTGATACTGTGTATTTAACCTCATATGAACACTTTTGTTCCCTATTTATGTGGTACTTGAGATCAAACCCAGGGCTTTGTGTGTGGGAGGCAAATGGTCTACCACTGAGTTCCACCTGTTGTCTCTGCTGCTTCAAGACTTTTACACTCATGTTGGCTACTTAGTATTTTCATATCACTATGTATTTTGTCTAATTTCTCACTTGCTCAGTTGTTGTTCTGGTGCTTATGGAGTGATGTGAAGCAGCACTCGATCTGGGAGATTACTTTCTATCACTGAGTACATGTTTTATAGACCTAATCAGATGACCACATGATCAGATGATAATCAGATGCCATGTGAATGATAAATTGTTCCAAGCTGGCTACTGGGAACAGACATTTTCTTCAGATACTGTCACATAGTTTCCTCACATGCATGGATCCCTACTCTCTCAGATCTCTCTTTGACTCAGGGAATGCTTTTGCTGCGTGGTATAGAAGCTTGAGCCAGTAAACAGGGATCACTCATTGTGAGTCAGAATTCCTTTCCTTTGCTGTCTGCAGAACACTATCTTGAAAACGTCACTTTTTGTATTTTGTATGCAAACACACACACACACTGAGAGACCAATAATAATAATAATAATAAACAAATCTAGACTATTCAGTTTTCTAATTCTAACATTCATCTGCTTATATACATTTGGGATCTTATATTTATTTTTAGATCTACCAAAAGATCTAAATGAAAGACTAACTTAACTACCCATCCCCATCGGTCCTAGGGGAATTGTTATAGTGCCTGGATGTTGGAAAAACTGTTACTTCTTGCTTCTAATTAGGTCTATAAAACAACAATAAAACACATAAAAAAACCCAAAAATCCTGTATATGACATTTTAAATGAATTTCTTTTGCCACAATACCTGTGGTAATTTTCAATGTACAGTTCCACCCTCTAACATTCATTAGGTCTCATGACAGCGCTAATCACCTGAAAGGCTGGGACGTCTAGACTGGTCTGCAGCCAGGGAACACACAGACTGCCTCTTCCCTGTGGGCATGCTTTGAAAAGATGTGCAGTAATCTGAGTTTTCAAATCCACTTATGAATATAATAACAGTAAGTACATTCGTTATGTCCACACTGCTTCTCTGACTCTCGTGACAGCTGGGTAACTTTACATGAATCTTTCTTTACATCTCTGCCCTGGGGCCAAGCTTCCACTCCTCTGGCACATCCTGACACTCTGGACTAGAAAGCTGCCAGTTGCCTTTCTGGCCTTACTGGAGGCACAGTCATTACACAGCCTCTCTACGAAGATGGGAGAATGAACCTGGGTGCTGAGGTCAGCGCTAGGCAGGTTAAGGGACTATTTAGCTCTTTCAATTTATTAGTAGCTGAGAGCTACTAGGAACTCTACCTTTAGGCCTCCTTCCTCTTAGAGCCATCCTTTCTACTTCATTTCTTATATATGTATTATGTACATGTGTTGTGGGATATTTGTTTACATTGTGTGAAGATGTGTCTGTCTTGCCTTACCTGCCTAAGGCACCTGACTGGTTTAATAAAGAGCTGAATGGCTGGTAGGCAGGAAAGAATAGGTGGGACTTCTGGGCAGAGAGAGGAACTCAGGGATAGAATCTGCGCAGCAGGAGACACTAGCAAGACACTGAAGAAGTTGAGCATACATTATGGAGGATAGGTAACTAGCCATGTGACAGAACACAGACTAATACAAACAGTTTAACTTAAGTTATAAGAGCTAGTTGGGAACAAGCCTAAGCTAAAGGCCAAGCTTTCATAATTAATAAGAGGTCTCTGTGTCATTATTGGGGAGCTGGCAGTCCAAAGAAAGTCTGATAAGAAAGTCCAACAATAAACATGTATATAAATCTAGATTCCACATATGAGGGAAGAATATGGTATTTGTCTTTTCTATTCCAGCTGATTCTGATGAACATCTGTCTAAAGGCACAGTGAAGGAAGTCAACAAGAGGGTAATAGAATATATACCAAGAAGGCAGAAAGGGTGTATCTGTGGGAAAAAGAGGACTGGAGTGGAAGGTCACTGGTGACAGAGGACAAAGTAGAATGAGAATGTACATAGGAAAGGTTACAAACCCACTTACTTGCATGTAATAAAAATAAAAGCAGCATCAGAAAAAATAGGAGCTGGAGAGAGTTCAGGCATGAAGAGCATGCACTGCTCTCGTAGAGGACTTGTGATCTCTCTCCTGGACTTCAGCAGCTCATGGCCACTGTAGCTGGAGCTCCAGGGAGCCAATCAACACCCACTTCTGGCCTCCTCAAGCACCTGTACTCATATGAACACACCCATAAACATACATATATAGTGAAACTCTTGCAAAGAAGCAAACTGCCACACCTTGCTCCCTTAAAAAAAAAACTCTACCTTGAAGATGGGCATGGCATCACAGGTTTATAATCTCAGTATACAGGAGGCTGAGGCAGGAGATTTTACAAATTAGAGACTAGCCTGGACTACCTAGAAGCCTTACCAAAAAAAAAAGCAAGTACCAGGGAGATGGCTCAGCAGTTACAAGTGTGTGCTCTGTTCCAAGAGGACCTGAATTTAGTTTCTAGTGCCCAATGTGGGTGGTTAGTAACCTGTAACATCTCCAAGGAACTGGATGCTTCCTGGACTCAGTTGGGTACCTGTACTCACACAAACACATTCTCCAACAAATACACGTACAGATACATGCAATTTTTAAAGAGTATCTTAAAGTAAAACCCCCAAACAAATCAACCAAGCAACCAAATCCATCTCTCACTGTCTTGCTGGCAGGTCCTGTTGCAGCACAAGAAGGAGTTATGGAGATGACCACTTCTACCAGGTCTTATGTAAGTGACTTTGAGTTTCTCAGTTGCCTCAATCCTGCTCAAAATCAAGCCTTGCCTGATCATTAAGGGTCACTGCTGTATACACAGAAATCTGTGTAAGTGAAGTGGAGGGCTGTACACGCTTGCTCAAGCTGGGAAGTGTTAGGATTGCTGGCTTGGCTTGGGCAGGCCTCTGTGACTGGAATCCAGCAATAGCTTGGTATACTCACACAGCTGACAGCAGATTCCAACTGTTTAAATACTGCCTTTGCAGAAGACTTCTGCCTTAGAGGGCTGGGACTATTTTGAATTATGGGCTTTTATCCTCACTTACTTGGTAACTTATTAACTACGGACATCAAAGTGTTTGGCTAGACCTTGACACAGTCTGTTCTGTCTTTAGATGATTATTCTCATTCCCCCAGCCCTGTCCCACCACCACAATCTTATTACTGCTATACAATAACATAATATGATGCCAACACACCAAAATGTTATTACTGTACACTCCATTCAAATTGCACCCTGGCTATTTGCTTACTGAAACCAATGTTTAAATGATCACCGTGGACTGTGAGACAGTTTAGCAGGTCAAGAGCTTGCTGTGCAAGCCTGATGATATGAGTTTGATCCACATAAACATGGAGGGAGAGGATCAGCTCCACAGAGTGGTCCCTCCACATGTATGTTGGGGCACACTGCCACAACAAACACACCACTAACACACAAATACATACACAATAAGAAAGTAAGAAAAATGACCAACAGAAGGAACTGGACATGGTGGCACAAGCCCAAAATGCCAGTAGTTGGGAGGCTGAGGCAAGAGGAGAGCACTTTGGATGAAAAGTTTGAATCAGCCAGTGTTACACAGTGAGATCCTGTCTTTAAAAAAAATAACCAAACCAATTATTTTTATTTCCCTATCAACTATACCTGAACAGGAAGTAGTAGTAGGTAAGTTATAGGAGGCAAATATCAATCATTGATGCACACAGTCATCATTCAAGAGGAAGATATAGGAGAACAGCAAGTTTGAGGCCAGCCTGGGCTACACAGCAAAGAAATCCTGTCTCTTGACCATCTGACTCACCATAGATGCATATTAGAGAAGAGGATGGTCTTCTGATGAAGTAGCTGGAAATATTCTGAGGGCCACAATAATGACAGCTGGGTTTTTTGGGGTGAGCAAGGGAAGGACAGTGTGAGACTGGGTTGAAGTTACTATGTAACCAAACATGTCCTTGAACTTCTGATGTCCTGCCTCTATCTGCTCACTGCAGGGATAACAGGAGTGTGCCAGCACACTCAGCTTATAATAGCTAGCCTTAACTGACTCACACTGGCCAGGCACTGTGCCAGGATGGTTCTTTCTTCAGTGCTGGGAATGGAACCTAAGTCTTCAGATGTGCCATGAAAACGTTCTACCACTGAACTGGAACTCTCCAGCCCAAGATCTCTCTCTCTCTCTTTTTGTTTTGTTTTGTTTCTGAGACAAGGTTTCTCATGTGTAACAGTCCTGGATATCCTGAAAGTCACAGAGATACAGAGATTCACCTACCTAGTCTTCCTGCTGGGATTAAAGAAGTGTGCCACACTGACCAGGGCACGATTTCCTTTGATTTCCAGAGTAACCCTATAAGCAGGGGACTACAAATTCCTAGGCAATTATTCATTATATTTTCCTAGCAAGATTAAAGTACCCTGCTTCAAAATCATTCAGAGTATTGTAGTCGGAACATTAATATGATCACTCTTAAGTTGGACCGAACAGTACACTCACAAGATTCTTATCTGTAGTTTTAACTACAGGGCCTGAACATGTGACTGACTGAATGATAGTTTTAATTACAGGTAAGATTGTTTCCTTTTTCTACCCCCCCTTAGACAGAGTCTTACTGTGCAGTCTTAGGACTAGACTAGTAAGCTGGTCTTGAACTCACAGAAATACACTTGCCTGTGTTTTCCAAGCACTAGGACTAAAAGTGTGTACCACCACACCTGGCTTAAAATGGTATCACAGGAAATGAGCAGATGTGGTGAAGAGAAAGGGAGAGACAGATGGTCCTTCCAGACATCTGTGTAGTCAGGAGAGAAGAACAAATGAAGGCACCATCTATGAGTGAAGATCAAATCCATGAGGCAAGGAGAGGTGTCAGGATGAAGGCCTCCTTGGTGGCATCTTATACACTGGACTTTTAGCTTCTAGAACTAGTAAAGTTCTTTGCTGTCTAACCAGGAAGTCTGCGGCTCTTTGTTAGGCAGTCCTGGCAAATCAGCATGAGCGCTACTGCCTTATCATCTCATGTCCCCTGCCTGACCTTTAGCTACTCACCAAACAAGACCTCTAGCCCCTCACCCCAGAAAAACAACGTAAAAGCCACAATACGAAACATGCAAAATAATAACAACAATAACAATAATAATAGTACAAAGCAAGAGAGCCCCAGAGCTTTTATCCTCTAGGAATAAATACACTTAGTATGTATTTTACACTCTGTGTGTGTGGGTGTGTGTGGTGTGTGCTGTACGCAGGAACACATACCCATGTGAGCACCTGCGGAAGACAGAGGAAGTCTTCTGGCATCTTCCTCTATCATACTCCACCTCAGTTTTTGAGATGGTCTGTTACTGAACATGGCTGTTTGGGCTAAGCTGACTGGATCTGCCTGTGTCCATCCCCCAAAGCCAGGGTTGCAGGCACACACTGCCATGTGTGCTGGAGAGGCAAACAAAGATCATTCCACTTTCTTACTGAGCCATCTCCCCATCAACGTCTAGGACAGACACACCACTTTAGAGTCTTCCACGTACTAATGTGCTAAGGATAGCTTTCATATCACTGCATTATGCAGTTCCTCTAACCTGTACGTGTGTCCTGTCTCACTGCAGACAATGTCAGGTCAGCAACCTTCGACATGATGCTATGGTTTAATCCTGAGCTGAGTGGAATCTAAAGGCCAACTAATCAGTATCAAATAGATCATGGTCACGACAAGAGTTTATCATAACATTATAGCAGGAAGTTGTTTAACACACTGAATGTCTTAGTAAGACTTTAATAAGGCTGAGGTAGAGATTTAACTATATTTTTTCTTTGTTTAAAGGTAAGAATTAAATCATAAGGAATAAAATTTGAAAAAAGGAATAAAATTTGGGGAGATGCCTCAGTCAGTAAACCACATAAGCACAAGGACCTGAGTTCAGATCCCCAGGAGCAGAGTAAAGGCCAAGTGCAGTAGGGTTATTTATAGCCCCAGTGTTAGGGCTGGAGACAGATGGATTAATAGTGCTTACTGGCTACTCAGGCTACCGAATTGATGTGTTCCAGGTTCAGTGAGGGATGCTATCTTAAAAAATAAGGTAGAGGGCTGGAGAGATGGCTCAGAGGTTAAGAGCATTGCCTGCTCTTCCAA
>LOJH01039816.1:0-13054 GCA_001685095.1 Ellobius talpinus | reverse complement strand
CCTTTGGAAGAGCAGGCAGTGCTCTTAACCTCTGAGCCATCTCTCCAGCCCTATCCCCAACTTTTTATTAGTATAAACTGTACGTAGTAATGGGCTCCATTATGGCATTTTCTCCTATGCATATAAGGTACTTCAATCACATTAATGTTCCAGTTAGCATCTGTTATCCACTGATCCCTTACTTTTCCCTTTGTCCCTTTTTACTCTTGTGTCTTGGCTGTGTGTGTTTTTGTAAAAAATTGATATGTCCTCTAAATGTTCCTTAGGAGATAAATGTATATGGTACTTTTTATTGTGAAGCAGGAGTACAGAGATGTCAATGCTGCTCCAAGTCAGAGAGCTGATGGTGGTTCATGCTGTAATTGGAAGAACATACAGGTTATTCAGGGAAGAGAGCAAGGAAGGACAACCCAGGACGTGCAACGCATAGCCTCCCAAATGTTTTTATGGCCAAAGCATCTATGACCTTCCAAGGTCTGATGCAAGCGGGGATTTGCATGTTTGTTAAAGGAGTAAGTTATAAAACAAAACAATCCCATATCAATTTGGAATTATGATTAATAAAAGGTTATTTATTTAAAGGGGAAAAACTTACAGATCATCGTCCTAGACAACAGCCTCCTGCATGACCAGGAAAAACGTCTGATAGCCAGAAACGGAATCCGAAGCAAGTAAAGAGAGCGAGAGGGCTGCCATTGCTTATTTTTAAAGCAAAAGATACCATACCCCAGTGGGCTGGTATCTCAAAGGCTATTGGCTGAAGGAGCAAAGGTAGCTCGCACAGCAGTTTGTCTCTGTGGGGATGAGCACACAGATTTTAGTAATATTCAGGGATCATCTTCTCGTCTTTGTTGCAGCGCAGGTTTATTTTGAAGAACAAACATGAAAGTGTGTAACGTAAAGAGAATGGTGTCTGCAAGCAGGAGCACATGGTGAGTGAGACAAGATTAGTATTCATGTGTCTAGGTCCCTAAGCTCACCAAGCAGGAAGTGGATTGGGGCGGCTGCCTGTTGGGGTAAAGGTATGGGTAAGTGGCTTGAGTCATTTCATAGGATAGTCAGAGTTCTTTCTTTGGGTCCAATAAGAGTTCAAGTATTCATATGCTGAAGAAAAGCAACAACAAACAAAACCAAAAAAAAACCCTACCATACCACAAACTAATAAATACTAAAATGACTAAGAAAATGGAATTTGAAAGTCATGCATTAATGGAAAAACTATCAATTTTGGGTTTTTAAAAAATTGTTGTTTTGAGAGAGGGTCTTGCTATGTAGTCCTGAAATTTGGTTATGCAGACCAAACTGGCTTTGACCTGACCCAGATCCACTTACCTCTGAGTCCTGGGATTAAGTGCTACTACACTTGGCATCTCTTAATATTTTTTTCAGCATCATTGCACGCGTGCTTCAGAATAAATACACTGAGCTAACTAAAGCATGGTTATAAAATCCTGGTGCTAGGAGGACAGAGATAAAAATCAGCAATAAGGAAATTTTTTCCCTATTACTGGCTTTTTGTAATTAAAAACATTCACCAAATTGTTTAAGAAATCCATTTATGTAGTCAGAAAATTCAGCCAGAAGCTGCTAAGGGATCAATACAATATCTGTTCTTCAATGGACTTTACAGCAGTGTGGTTGATTCCTGAATGACTGGCCTTGTGAGTGAGATGACCCCATATGGACAATTTTAATGGATACTGCAATAAATTGATTATAGTGGAAGGCAGGTGTTTATTATTGTTAACTAATTAGAAAATTAACAGATAAATGTAGTAAGAGGAGAGGAAAAGTTGAAATCCTGACCCAAAACGATGACCGCATGTACTCATCATGGGTGCTGAGTAATTCTGCACTAAAGCAGAGAACCTCTGCTTTAGTGCAGAGACAGAGATCTGCTGTATTTGCTTTGCTGGGACTATTCCTGTGGAGACATCAGCTGTCCCAAAAGGCCACGTTCTTTGGAGTTTTGTGCTTCATGAGTTTTGATTATTATTACAAAAACAAAGAGTGGCACCAGTGTGAACTGAAGACTTCTTGCCTTGGTTTGGGTGGTTGAGGTATCATTAACAAGTGTTTATAGGGCAACTAATGATGGCCAACTGAATATCAATCATACAATCATACAAATAGCAACTGCATGAAAATTTTTATTCGTAATGAAAATATGGAAACTGTCATGGATTAATGTAATGAATATGTCAGTGTTAGAAGTATTCCATCTATAGATTAGTAATAATAGCACCCTTTGTAAGTGGTTGAATATCATAGGATTTATATTTATACTAATTGATCAATATGAAAAGTAGAAATGAGTATAGAAAAGAAGACTCGATTCTGGATCATTGATCTCCAATGGTACCTTCTGAGTCATAGGCAATGGACTCTGGGCCCAGCTTCATGTTCAATTTTCTATTTGAAATAATTCTGTCAGTAAGATGGAATGTATTTGTTTTCAGTTTACATGTTCATTTCCATCCTGTTAGCTTGAAAGCATTGTTATCTGGCTAGAAACAACTTGTACTTCCATGTCCTCTTTGGCTAGAGATGAGGTAGACAGTATAATTAATAGATAATAGTCCACATCTGGGTCAAGGAAAGTAGCATAAAGAGCCTGCAAATAATGACTTCCTAAATAGCCAACTGAGGGAAGAATGGTAAGCAAAACTAAAATAGATTACCCCATCTTTTTAATGAGCTATTTTGCTTTGATGCCCTGAGCTGGATGCTCGGAGCCAGGGCACATGTCCTTCCATGGGCTTGAGCTCCATGGTTACATGCCTGTGTCAGAAGCTTGAAATGATGCATAATAATATGCTGTGACTCTTCTGACTTTTCAAAAGAATTAAAGTTCACTAGAGACGCTGAAATGTGCCTTTGGTAGACTGGATTTCTCTATTACACTGAATCCTTTGTGCATGACCCACCTAGCTTAGTTTATTCTGTTCTGGAAGCAATTATATAGAAGCATCTTAGTGACTGTTCAAGAGTGACTAAGAGTCACTACTTTTACTATATTTATATTTTTTAAGTCTATGAATTAATCAACAAACTAACATGAAATAGAGAAAGAGAACCAATATGGTTGTTACCTAAAGTCACTTTCCTATGCATCCCGCACTAAAGCCATCTAACAGTGACTCAGCATCCCTTGACTCTCCTTTACCACTTCTGCCTCCCTATACCCTCCCCTGTCTCTGCTAACTACCATTCAACTCACAACTGCCCCAGGTGCGTTTCCAACATGAATGAGTTCATATACTACTTGCCCTTCTGTGCCTGAATTATTTCTCTTTACATTAATGTCTTTGACTCCATCCACAATGTCATTTTTTTAGATTAATTTGTGTCCAAATAGAATCTGACAAGGGCTTAATAGCTTAGTAGCTTTGTTCAGTGGTTGGATTCACACTCACACACATTTAGGTAGCACTAGTTTTAGACTCCATATATTATATGAAAAAAAGGCCATAAAGTTGAGAGAGACACAGGGGTCATCCTAAAGGGAGTAGGATGTTGGATATGAACAAAATATATTGTATATATACATGAAATTCTCATACAATATATGCATACAAATACACACATACACACACACATTAACCTAAAGAGTCATAATACTGCAGAAAACTGAAAAGGAAAAAAAAACCTCATCAGAGAGAGGACAGACAGTGTGATTTAAAATATGCAGTGGTCTTTGGTTCCCTTTGAAAGACAGTCAAGTCAGATGCACCATGCATCATATTCTGAGCTTATGAATCATGTTTATTGATTTACTTTAATTAATCACTTAGGATAAAAATAGAAATGTTATTAGTAAAAAGGCAAACGTGAACCAGTGATGGTGGCCACTGTCCAATGACCCTTGTAGGGTGAATAAAACACATGCAGACTCTGGAGTCAACTGAAAAAGAAATACAGTTCATTGTATCATCAGAAGGTGTCTTCAAGTCAGACTTGGCCATATCCAAAGCTGACCTTTGTGTCAAAATTAGATGAATGAGAATATCAATCACTCAATTAATGAAATACTGTTTAACTATAAAAATACATGACTTGGAACATTATAATATGTTAAGAAAACAGTAAGATCCTGATTTAGATGTCTGACTCCCTTACTCTTCCTTCCTTGACTTAAGATGGTTTAGACTATATGGTGAAGCCAGTGTTCTCAATATATGGAAAAATTTAAAATTCTCTTTTCTTAAGAGGAAAACAAAAACAAAAACCTTACACTGTTAAGTAAATGATTGTATAAATGACTCTAAAGAGCTGGTTCTTATCCTATGGGTTGCGACCTTTTAACAGGGGTCACATATCAGATATTTATAATTTCTAACAGTAGCAAAATAACAGCTATAAAGTAGCAATGGAAATAATTTTATGGCTGGGGTCACTGCAACATGAAGTTATAGTTATATTTTTATAACTTTAATATAACAAATATAGTTATATTAAAGGGTGACAGCTTCAGGAAGGCTGAGAACCACCACACTAAGCCAAAGATTAAAGTTAAGGGCCAATGGGAAGAAAGTCTCAATTTTTTTTCCTTAGATTTTTTTTAATCATGTGTTCTTTTTCTTGCTCTTCCCTATGGTCCTGTGTGAGCTGATGGGATTCTCTGTGGTAACGTTCTCCATGGTCCATCTCTCTCAGGATCCTGGAGAAAAATGTAAGTAATATTTATAATTCCTATTTGGGATTGGGTGCTTGATTTAGTGAGGAAATCCACTGTATTTTTAAGATTTCATGGTATAGTCATATAAGACCAACTGAAACCATTTTACATTTTAGATTAAAATGAATAATTATACTGATTACCATATATATGAAGAGCTAAGGATAATTAACTGAAGATGTTTATGTACCCAGGCATCATTCTGGATTACAATAGGTGTGTTCGTAATGGATTTTTCCAATCAGAGGCTTTTTATGAATATTATGAGTAACTTAATAGATTAGTCGGCACACAATATAGAAATATAAGTGAAGGGCTATTGGGCCTTCCCTGGCCCAGTGATGACAGCTATCAGTGAACGAGTTGTAGAGGATGAATGCTATGTGTCTAGAACTCTGAGGTCTAACACAATGGATGAAGTGATAAGCAAGGACTGGAGAAGGAGACTGTAATTTCTCATCCTCTGTTCTGTTACATATTTTTCAGGATGGATGTCCTAAGAGGAGGGATTCTTAGGTGATTCCCCTCTTTGCTGCTCATATCCCTACTATTCATTGTGAGCAGTAGTTAATGTTCTTTTTTTTTGCTGTATTTTAGGAAAGCATATTTTAATCTAAAAAAAACTCAAAGGAATCAAAGCAGATCATCTATAATATAAGATTAATAGAAGTATTTAGTGATTATTCCATACAGTAAGAAATGAGGACAGTAACCAAAACAGTCTAGGGGTTAACAGGTTCAATCTGTAGATGAATGTTAGGGACATTAATTAATATTTTTCTTGCATTGTATAGTTTATATATTTCTCTTGGTTCATGAAACAATGCACAAGGATAGCAAGTGTTAGAGAAAGGAGAACCATCCAGCATCTAATGCCACCTCATTTGACAGCAACCACTATCACTGGTTTATGTTTGCCTTTTTATTATCATAAAAACATCAAAGAATATTGAATAAACAAGTATACAGATGGACAGAGATGAAGAAATTACAAATGTGTACATTTATGCAATCAGGATATAGGTATTAGATTTTTTTTCTATTGAGGTCTACCTATATGGACCAGGCTAGCCTCAAACTCCCAGCCCTGCTATGTAGATCAGTCAAGTGCTGGAATTTTATTCGTTTGACACTAAGCTTGGTTCAGCAGAAATTGATCAAGTATATTATAATCCTGCACTAAAACGATGTCGACAAGAAATTGTCAATCATTACAATATGTCAGTTATAAATTTGAAGTTCTTTAAGAAGAAAATAAATACATTTTCAGTGAGCATGTAGAAGGTTATGCTGAAGAATGGTAGAAATATGAGTCAATGGAGAGACCATGTCCAGCTCTCTGCTCTGCTTTGTACTCCCCAGATGGAGGTGCTGAGCAAGAACCACCCTTCTTTGTCGCTCACTGCTGTGCTGTGTGCGTGCAAAGTGAGTAACAGCCACCACGCTTGTATTCCTTGCTTAACTGATTAAAAGTACCCATGGCATTATGTTAATTATTTTCTTTAGAAGAAGTAGACAATGAAGTTACTATGCACTGATGGTTTTAACAGTAGATGGGGGAGGATAGAAGAAAAATGAAGCAACTCGATGTTGTCTTTGTTTTCTCTCATTTTCTCTGAAACCAAACAGATAGCTATGATCAAAGTGATCTCTTGATACATGCTTACCTAGTATAATTTTTCAGGAAGGTTAAGCATATCCATACCCCCCAAATAATTTTCTCATTATCCTGAAATTCTGCTGTCTTCTTTTCTACTTCTTTGAGATATTAAGAAACTATGAACAAGATTTTCTCTACAGTATATAACAACCCGGGGTTTCTGAAGGTCCTTGAACTGTAACAGCAACTTTTCTCCATTCTCTTCTCCCACTAACCCATATGGTAACCACCACTCCACTCTCAGCTCCCAGTAGGTGAATTCTTTCACGTCCCACTAGAATGAGATCATATTGTGTTTTTCTTTCTGTGCTTAGTCTATCTTGTTCAACATGATCATCTTTAGTGCCATCCATATCACTAAAAATTACAGCATGCCATTCTCCTTTATGGCTGAAAGTACTGAACATGAAACTTATATCCAGGGTAAATAAGGGGCCTAAAACTCAATAGCAAAAGAACAGAAAACAGTAAATAATTTTTAATAGACAGAAGTATGTATGTCTCAAAACAGGGGCATATGAATAGTCAAGAAGTCCATGAAAGAATGCTCATCATGATCAACCACCAGAGAAATGCAAATCAGAGCCACAGCAAGACCCCCTCACTCCAGTAAGGAAGCTGATATCAAGAAAGTCTAGCAATGATTAGTAAAGGGCTAGATAGAAAGTTTCCTATGCACACTGTTGATGGGAATGTGAATTTAGTAGAACATCATAGAAAACAGCATGGAAAGTCTTCAAAAACAAAATGAAAAATCAAAAACAACAACAAACCTATAGAATTGCCTTATAGTCCAACCACCTTGTGTGTCCGGATGAAAAGGAAATGACGCGTTTGTGACAGAGACACTTGCTCTCCCATAGTCCCTGTGCTCCTGTCTTTGGGTGCCAATAGGGGATAGATTTGAGTAGCCATTAGCTGAGGAGTGGATAAAGGAATGTGACAGATAGCATGGGACACTGCTCATCCAAATAAAACTTAGCTGGAGCCTAATGAGAGATTGATGTCGCGGTTGCTGTGTTTCCTGATTGATCGCTGCCACACTGAGGCCAATTAACAAAAGATAAAATCTCAAGTGGATAGGATTCCACAGACAGGTGTTAAGCTGTCAAACGTCATGTTCATTTTTGTGGATCAGGCTATTTTATTGATTTACTTTAATAACTTAGAATAAAGTAAATTCAAATAAAAGATAGGTTAAAGTATGAACCAATGATGATAGCTGGTGTTGAGAGTGAGCCTCACACACTGCATGAAACATATCTGTACTCTAATAGCTAACAAAAATGTAGGATAGTCTTTTTCTTGGTAGAAGATATCCTCTAGACCAGTGGATCTCATCCCGTGGGTCATAAATCCTTTGGGGATTGAATGACCCTATCACAGGGACTGCATGTCTGATATGCCTGTGAGATGCCTTCACAAAGTAGTTCTCACCCTATAGGTTGCAAGCCCCTTTGGGAGTACATATCAGATATGGTGCATATCAGATATTTACATTATGATTCATAACAGTAGCAAAATTACAGTTAAGTAACAATGAAAATAATTTCATGGTTGGGAGCCACCACAACGTGAGGAACTGAATCAAAGGAAGTTTGAGAACCACTCATCTAGACATAGTTAGAAATTTTTAAGGACCCGAAGGCTGGCGCTTATGTTGGTAATTGTTGCTTATGTCATTAGAATTAAGCAGTGGAACTATAATTCAATCAATTACTGATGTATTAGTCAAATATAAACCTGAAGTGCATCAGGGACACTTTGATATGTTGTTGTGAAAACAGTAAAGCGCAGTAGGCAGTGAGTGTAGCTCCTACACTTCTATCCTCAGCTACCATAGGCATCAGATCTTCAGGCCTTATTTATCATCTGGATGTGGGGCTATGTAAAATTTGTTTCTACATCTTTTGTTAAGGTAAAAGCTTGCATCATTAATTTAAATGAGTGAATAAGTCAATTCTGAAAGCAAAGCTAAAAACCAAAGGTGTGTGAAGAGAATGTCCCCAGCTTTTTGTTTTCTTTCTGTTTATCTGCCTGCTTTGTGTTCTTCCCAATGGAATCATCTGAGCTGGGGCTGGGATTGTCCACGGTTGGCGTTCAGTTGTGCTTTCTCACTGGAATCCGGATATCGGGGTAATTAATAGGTATAGATCTTGCTTTGTTTTTCATGGACAGTTTACTCTCTGTTTTAAAAATATGCGGAGATAGGAGGTTCAGCGCACTCATTTTGGGCCTAGGATGAGTATTTTAACTGAGTGACCAATGTAACAAAAAGCTAAGCTTAGATAACCAAAGTCTGTGGGTATTATATCCCAAATAGCATATTCTTCACATATTGGCTTCAAGACACATCACTGGTGGATTAATGGATTACTAAGCAAACATTGTAGGTAAGAATAAAGAGAAATTGGCCTGTCCCTCCATCAGTGACCATAACTGCCAGTACATGAGTCTCAGATGATGAATGACGTGTGTCTGAAGCTCTGAGGTCCCACATAAATGATAAATGCAAAAAAGGACCTGTGGAAGAGAAAGTTACTTTTTATCCCTTGTTCCGTTCTCTGCTCCCAAGAGTTGCTACTCCCAGGGAGATGTCTGCGTATTCCACAGTCACTTGTTCTTTAGTCACATCGCTGGTTGAGATCTTGGGACAAGCCTGAGCGGTGGTTACGTTTTTTCATTGTGTAGATGACAACGAAGGTTATGATTTCTATGACTGAACAGTGTAAAAATCTCAGCATGTATATGCAATACCTATAGTTTATATGTAGTAGCATATAGCTTCACACAGATATAGAAGACAGATTTATTATCAGAGCAAATACACTGACATTAGCAAGCTCTTTACAAGACAAGTGACTTAGTGATTAAATTGGTAGACAAAGTAGAAGCGACAGAGCAAAACAGGTCCTGTCCTGGATGGATGATGATTTTGAGCTCCCTTCTCAAAAGTCTCCCTCCTTATCATGTGGCCACTTGTCTGTCATGGATTTGACTGCCATACCAGCTTATGGGCACAGAGCTGGCCTTCTCCCTCTCTGCCTCCAGCAGCTGCTGAAGTTTACAGCTTGTCTTGAGGGGTTTTGTGGTTATTTTTTCTCTGATAAAATCATCCTGGTTCTTCCATCCTTAATTTGACTGAGAACCCATCAAAGGGGACCTCAGTTTCCCCATTGTCACCTCATGACAGCACCTCCAACTGGACACCCAAGTATTCAAACACATGAACCTAGGGGGGGCAGTGTTTCCGATGGAAACCATAGCAGAGTGATCATGTTCTAGATGTGTGGTGATTTGGTAGTTTTTAAAGGAACAACAAAATCTATTTTAAAGTGACAGTGAATGGTGGCCTAAATGACTTTCTAAATATAAAGTGTACTGAAGAGACAAAGGGCAGAATATCTAAGGGTGCTCTGTTCCCGGTGGTTCCCTTCCACGGAACCGGGTATTTTTGAACTTAGGTGGTCTGTGTTATATTGCCACTAGGAGTTGGGAAAGTAACGTGTGTGTGTGTGTGTGTGTGTGTGTGTGTGTGTGTGTGTGTATGGGGGGGTTTATCTTAGCTCTTATGTAAGTTTACATGGACTATGTAGGAGACTCCACTGCATGTTTAAAGGGCAGAATGCTTCACTCCACCTTCTTTTGTTACTAGTGTAATTGGGGTTACAGATGAACCTTACCTGAGTAGTGCATATACAAAATACAAATACAATGTTAAGATTTATATTAACACAAGCATTATTCTGGGTCTGTATGACAGCTATACTCAGGGTGGCAGCATTTGAATCTAGACCTTTTAGAAAAGATTTAGGGAAACTAGTGTGTTAATGATGATTATAGCTCCCATACACCTGTCGTATCATATTTAACACACACACAAGTCAAACTTACTCAGCAAATAACAAACTAATCTACAATAATATGTGAGCTTCTTACACGCTGGCCTCAAATTAAAAAAAAAGCTTTGGGCAAAACAAAACAGTTAGCTACACTGTTATTATTATGCACCATATGCACGGGTATAATTTGCGTTCTAAAACCTATAAATTGACAGTTAAATAGCAATTGATACAAAGCTCAAAAATTTCATGTTTATCTGGTATAAAACAATCAGATAAATAGAAATGAGTAGAGTGGACTCTAAGTGGCCTGATGGATGACAACTGTCAGCATCTGCGTGTCAGATGACAGGGCAAGGTGTCTGGCGATCAGAGATGCCACACACAGAAAAGTGGATAATCAAAGTTAGGAAAGGATGTTTCCCATTTCTGCCTCTGTTCCTCTATCGGTTGCCCTCCCTAGAGTAGGCATTCCTACGGGGATCACACCATTTTCCATGGTCACCAGCTGACCAGTTGCCTGTGTTAGAGTGTAGAGCCAATGAGAGTGCTAGCTGGTCATAATGACATGATTTAGGTGGTGTGTGAAGGTTGCTTACTGCACTGTTTAGCAGTGAGAGGTATGGGGCAGTGAGATGCAATCCTGATGTCCTTAGCTGGATACTTAGAACCCTAAAGATCTCCTGCTGTTTCCACGGCTCTCGTTCCCAACACAGATAAATAAGTATATAAACAATTACATGAAATATGATTTCATTAGGTCAATCGTGATTGATGAAACAAATTAAATTGTCATGAATTAGAACACTGAATTGGACGTGCCTGTAAGACCAATGCTCATCACAGAAGGAAAATTAGTGTGAGCTGTTTCTTTGCACAGGAGGAAGTTCTATCCTCTTTCAGTGTTTGGGAAGGATAATAGAGATTTCCATTGTAATTAATAAATAAAGTATTAAATAAACAGTCAACATTAAATGAGTTGGTACGAGTCCAGGATGATACTCATGAATCAGTCTCAGAAGTCCATCTGGCAGCAGGTGTGCACTCCATGTTTACCTATTTCATGTTTTAATTTAATTCCTTGTATCTTGAATGTCAGTCAAACAATAAAAATAGAAAAGCATAAAAAAGAGGAAAGAGGGAAGATTACTCTAATTATAAACATAAGGAACAAGACAAAAACACCCTACAGTATACCAACATATTTCAAAAAGAAGCAAGGGTCATGTGAATCATTACTTTGTGTAAAGATAGGATAGAGAAAATTATAGATAATGTCTATCTTCTTGCTTAGTTGGAAGTAGGTCATTTTGTAAAAGATAATATAAATAATTCCTAAATAATGATATAATACATAAATAGTTCAATGTAAGAAAACACAAAGAGACATGGAGGGGTGCATTTATGCGGTCTAAACACCCTAAGAAATGCTTTCAAATGACTCACAGGCTTGTCCATGCACAGGAGCCTGGAGTGACAGTGCTGGGAAAAGCTGAGGGTAGACAAGAGTAGCAGGCTTCTCTTGGTGGAGCTTACCAGCTGTATAAGTGTCATGGAAGTACAGGTTTCCTATCAAGTCACCCTTACTAGGATACTGGTAGAAGGGAAATATGCTGTCTGTAAAGGCAAACAATCTGCAATATAGAAAAGATGGCATCTCTGATGCATTAAGTCTCTACAGTTTGGAGGTTAATTAACTTGCCTTTTAATATTTTGGTACTATATGAGTTTGTTGTAGAAATAATCAATAATTCAATGTAGATGGGAAGGAGAAGGGACTGACTATGAAAGTATTGATTTATTATGGTGGCATTTGATTGATGATTGATGAATAAAGGGGAGAGAGAAATAAGAGCCCAGAGAATATGGCAGCCTACAGTGTCAAGCGACAGATGCAGCTATGCAGAAAACCCAACACTTGTTAATCTTTGGTTCAGGCACTTGACGTGATCTAAAGTTATCGAGACAGGTAGACAAAACTGAATTAACTAAACAGAAGGAGGTAGCTAACATGATATTACGAAAGCACATGAAGAGTGCAAAAGTGGAAAAACAGATTATCCGAAGGAGCTGAGTAGTGAAGAAAGTGATTAGCCATGAATTTAACTCAGTCTCAGTTTAAGAAAATTCTGGTCTACAGGACAGGCAAAAGAAAACCTGACAAACAACAAATTAAAATACGAATGAGGAGGGGATTTACGAAGGGAAGTTTCAATATTTAAAGTGGATTCTCTAACTTATACTACACAGATATGTTAAAATGGCAGACAGACTACAAGTATGTTAAGAATTCAAGAAAAGAGAGACATCAGTCCAGAGCCCATGGTAGCTGACAACTACAGCATTGGTCCTCCCGGAAAAACCTAAGAAGAGGTAAGGAGAGTCTTCTTAAAAGCTTCATGGTGAGGCAGGGTAGGGAAAATAGCAGTTAACTCACTGCTGGCTTTAAGCGCAGGTGGTGAGGTCTCCCAGTGCAGAGTAGGTTCCACTAGTGTGGCCTCCCAAGCTGCCACAATGAGCAGTGAGTGAGCCATTCCCAATGGCTCCAGACAGAGCTGCCAACCAGGGACTGATGATGAGATCTGGTGGCATCTGAGTGTTTCTTGATGACAACCATAGGAACAGATATCTGAGGTCAGGCACAGAGCAATCTACCTTGGCCCGACTTTCCTTTTGCCATAGTTACTGGTCTGGGAGGAAAGAGCAGGACCAGAACTGGAATCAGGTCTAAGGGTAGTTAAACAAGGGAACATGGCTGGGTGCTAGGCAAGAGTAGAACAAAGTGGCTGGAGTTCCTGAGTGGAGAAAATCATGGCCATGATTGTAGTGATAGGGGAGCACAGGCCTGCTTTTCGTCCCGCCCGGCTCCCGCAC
>LOJH01039815.1:0-14753 GCA_001685095.1 Ellobius talpinus | reverse complement strand
GAGAGAGAGAGAGAGAGAGAGAGAGCTGATGTTGACCTCTGGCCTGCGGTTGTATGTGTGCACAAATGCATGTATACGTGCACACACATGCAGAAGCACACAAAGACGTGCACATGCGAAGTTACTATTGTATAGTTGGGTGTGGTAATGCATAGCTGCAGCCCCAGAATGCAGGAGGCCAGGATAGGTGGACTGCAGAGTTTGAGGTCACCCTGGCACATACAGCACATTCAGGGCACACACAGCTGCATGAGAAGACCCCTCTCAAACAAAATAAAACAAAATAAAAAATCATCTTCCCCAACAAAACATGACAAAAGACACCAAATTTTTTCTTAAAGTATTTCCCAAACACAATGCCCTCACTGGTCCACTGTGGCTGCCAAACACAGGTGTTCTAAGTCTGGCTGGTGCGACCTTAAATTCCCTTGCTATCGCTGTTACTTAGTGTCCGTGGGTCACAGGGCAACAAGGCTCAGTGATTCTCTCTTTGACACATAATTCATGGTGGTAAGTGGGCCGCTTGATCCCTTTTAACCCCACAAAGGTGACCATTAAAGCTAAAACAAGAACAAAAACAAAGCAAAACCCCCAGCCCTGTGATCTTGCAGCCTTGATTATCGGTGAGTTTCTGACCACTCTGGTCACACCCTGTTGCAGCCAGGTTCCTGTTTGGAGCCCAGGAAGGAAGGTGTCACTCTGGGATCCTGCTCCTCCAGACTCAATCTGCCCCACCCCTCTGCAGATCACAAACTCCTGTTTCTGCCCGAAGCTCAGGCTTCCTTCCTAAGCCCTGTACTCCTCAATTCCAGCCTCCTCTGCCACTGGGACTGCTGCTCAGCCCCAATTGGCAGGTTTTTCCTGAGGAGCTGCCTGTGAGTCCCTACAGCCTCTTTCTTTTGTTTCTGACCCTGGCAGAGCTTCCTCTACAGGGTTCCCTGGTTTATGGTTTCCTCCATGCTGGGAATTCTGATTGTCATGGAAATTGGAGTTGATGTCTTTATAATATTACATATTTGCTAATTTATTCTAGACAGCTTTACTCATGTAATAACCTCAAATAAGACTCTAAAATTACCACCAGGCACGAGAGGCCCTAGAGCAGGGGGCTGTTTCATCCAATCCTCTCTGTCTGTCTCAATCTCTCTCTGTGTCTGTCTCTGTCTTTCTCTCTGTCTCTCTCTGTGTCTGTGTCTCCCTGGGTCTGTCTCTGTCTCTCTCTGTTTCTCTTTGTGTCTCTGTCTCTCTGTGTCTGTCTGTCTCTGTCTCTCTATCTATCTCTGAGTCTGTCTCTCTCTCTGTCTCTCTGTGTCTGTCTGTCTCTCTCTGAGTCTGTCTCTCTGTCTCTGTCTCTGCATATCTATCTCTGTCTGTCTCTGTTTGTCTGTCTCTGTCTCTCTGTGTATCTGTCTCTGTGTCTCTCTGGGTCTGCCTCTGTCTGTCTCTCTGTTTCTGTCTCTGTCTCTCTGTCTGTCTGTCTGTCTCTCTCTGAATTTGTCTCTCTGTCTGTCTCTGTCTGTCTCTCTGTCTGTCTCTCTGTGTGTCGGTCTCTGTCTCTCTGTGTATCTGTCTCTCTCTATCCTCTGTCTTCATCTGTCTGTCTGTCTCCCTCTGCCTCTCCTTCCCCACTTAGATAGTAGATCTTCTTTGCTTCCTTAGTGTCTGCCCTTTGCTCTCAAGTCCTCGTTAGCTTCTCCTAAGAAGGTTTTGAGCATTTCTCCATCTTAATTTACTGCCTGGAGCTTGGTTTCTCTCACCCCTCATTTCTGAGATGTTTCTCTCCCTCTGCTGACTGTTCTAGAGAGCTGAGCTAGCCCTCAAGCTATTCATCCTCCTCAGCTGATCCTCAGGTCACCGTCCCAGTGGCGGGCCAGCCTTGCTGTGGAGGGGATGAGTTTCTGCCCTGAACTGAAGTTCAAGGGACACAGAGACATTTTTGGTAATGACTGTTGCTCAATGCACCCACGCTGCACTGTACCACGTTTTTTTTTTNTTTGCCCCCTGAAGTGTGGAGACTTCTCCAGGCCTAACGTCTGACTGCCGTACTCCAAGCCTCGTTTCCTTTTGTTGTCTTCTGGTACCGTGGTTGCTCGAGGTCCTGATGTCGTCAGGACTCAGCCTGCCTGCCTTTCTAACTGCCCATCCCGTCTAGTTATGAACAAATTGAGTTAGTGAGGGCTGCGTCCATACCGCATAAGCCTGGAGTGAGTGTTGGAGGGGTACACGCTCAACACATGTGCTGGGCATATTCTTGTATTGATGTCTTCTCAGTCTCAGGTGGACGCCTGAGCTCTGGGTCACAGGGGATGTCAGTCAGTGGACATTGGTCAGACCCAGTGTCTCCTATGCCCAAGCGGGCAGCAAACTAGCCCTGAGTGAGAGAAAAGTGGGGTCTCAGAGTCTCAGAGTCATAACAAACCCAGCCGAGACTGGAATCCACAGACAAGGGTCCCTTCCTTGGCATGGTGGGAGGGTGGAGGGGGTGGGGAGCTGACACCCCCTCCACATGGCCCGTGACTTTATTTTGCAGTCAGGGTCTAACGAAAGCCCTAGAGATGAGGAAGTGTGAACTATGTAGATAGGTCACGTACGGAGACTTCAGATAATTCTCCTAAAGAAGACAGGAAAAGGGTGTGATGAAGGGTCAACAGATCTGGGAGTCAAGCCAGGCAGCCTCAGAGATATGCTTCTGGGAGAGACTCTCATGATGATAAAGTGGGCTACAGGAGAGGAGTGGTGGTAGCCGGGCTGGGGATCAGGCCTGCAAGGCATTTATAGTCTCATGCCAGCCAGCAAGGTGGTCTTGCTATTCTGTTATATGACCAGGAAACCACAGCTCAGAAAGATCTGGACCGTGCCAGCATCGTGGCACAGGGAGAGCATTGGTCTGTGGGAGTGGCTCCCAACTCCTCTCTCGGTGGCTGATGGAAAAGTCTGCTACTGGACAAATGTGGAAACTTCCCCCAGGCCTGGTGCTGGCATGCACCCACGGAGCTGTGGAAAAGAAGGCAAGCTTCTGAGAACTTCGTGTGGCTGCTTCAAGGGGAGCAGGCACCCATGAAGCTGAAGTGGAGACCCTGTCAGTGTGTGGTCTGAGGGACAGTGGATGGTGCCCGGGCTTCTCAGAGCTGATGTGGACTGGTGCTGGTGATTCTGAGTTCTGATATCAGCCCTGAAGAGAAAATGTCCCTTTGACAGCTTTAGCCAGGTAAGAAACACACCTGTCCTCCCCTCCATCCAGGCCCCTGTACCCAGGGGACCACTGCCGGGTCCCAGCCCTGGTTTTGCTGAGATGCTGGATTCTCATTTTTCTGGTGGAGCAATTTCCAGCTTGAGACCAGTGTCAAATGAGAAGTCTGCCCGTGGTAGGACCTGGCAGCCTGGCAGCAGGAACCTCACACATGCCCAGACATTTAATACACTCTGTTCTGAATCCTACAAGGAGCCCAGTCAGAAAATGCTGATTTACGACCTTGCTTGGGCTTCCTGTTGCTTTAAACCCCAACCATTTCCAGCCTCGCCCCATGCTCCTGGCCAGCGCAGCTGCCTGCAGCCACCTCCCTCCTGTGTCCGCCTTAGCACTTACATAATGGCAGGATGGAATAATCGACTTTCCAGGGCTTTGAGTTGCCACAGGTCCAGCCTGCCCCCTCCTCCTCTTGTATTATTATTATTATTTTTTATTAAGGTGAAAGTCACATAATGTTAGCTGTTTTAAGGTGAAAGAGCCATTGACTTCTAATGCAGCCCCCATGTTGTTGAAAATGGCTAACTCATCAATATCTCAGTCATCTCCAAAGGAAATCCTACACCCACTTAGCAACCATTTCCATCCCATGGCCCCAGCCCCTGGCAACTCCTCTGTCTCTGTGGTTTGCCTGTTCGATACATTTTCATGCAAGTGGCTTCATGCCGTGAGAAGCCTTCTTCCTGGCATCTCCTGCTCAACACGGCATGCCCAAGGGGCCAGCCATGCACCAAGGGGATCAGCCGTAGGATGCTTTCAGATAGTAGCTCACCTGTTCCCCCAGCAGAAGGCATTCCTTTTGGGGGTCCGCAAAGGACAAGCCATGTGAGAAGCTGCATGGCTTTTGTCTGGGTTCCCACCTTTTTTTGTTGGTGTTGGCCAGTGACCTTGTTCTACCCACTCTTGCGAGGTAAGGCCACACAGCAGAGCCTCCCTGTGAGGCAACATCTGTGTCAGAATTAAAGAGCATCCTCCGCAATTCCTCTCTGGTACAATGTGACGGACGGCATTGGGAGCAGGCAGAAGGGAGTCAGTCAAACACATGGCCTCCAAGTCAGTCACTGACCTTCAAGCCATTCCCACCCAGGGAATGTGGTCCTCAGATTTGGGACCGTGACCCTTCCTGCCTTGAGACAACACGTGAGAAGGAGGATGGAGAGGCCCTCAAGTGAGGAGGCCTGAGCAGGAGCCTGTGGAGATACTCAGGCCCAGTCAGCTGTGCCCACTGAGGCAGACGCTAGTTCTCGCTTCTGTTGTGTACTCCTTGCCCAGTCCCATGCTACAGTTGGCTTTGGTGCCCTGGGTAAGGCTACCATCCTGGCTCTGCTATTTCCCAGCTTGGTTGCACATCTCTGCCACTTGGGTTTTTGATGTCATCATCTAGAAATGAAGATGGCACCAAGAAAGGAGGGCCTGGGCTCCTGCTCACCCTCTAAAATGCACCTCAATTTCTACAGCTCTCTAAGCCAGACACTACCACCAATCTCATTGTACAGATTGAGAAACTGAGGCACAGAGAGGCAAAGGCAGTCTCAAGTTACACCTGTTAGTAAAAGGCAGAACTGGGCTTTAAGCCAGGCAGCCTGAGAATTCTGCCTCTGTGCTTTGCGGCCCCATGTAGCCATGACGAAGTAATGTAGCCATGACAAAGTAACCTCTTCTATAAGGGGTAGATGGTAGCTCGTGACCCTCATGACCCAGTGACCTCAGCCTTGGTAACCTCTGCCACAGCAAAAGTTTCTGCTCCTCACACCCCCTAGCCCCCTCCTTTCCTTGAAATTGCTTTTGAAGTGATCCCAGATACCTTTGCCATATCTATAATGATATCACGGCATCTCAGCGTTGGCCTCCCTGGGGTATCACAGGTTTGAGCCTACAGGATGTTTATCCTATCCCGACGCAGAGAGAGTTCTTGCTGAGGGTTTGTTGGTAGATCAAGGTGAGTGGATGATGAGAATTTCTTGATTAAGTGAATGAATGGGTGACTTTCCGGAGCTGCTGGCTTAGACTCTGCTTTTTTTTCCCCATGGATCCCTGATTGTGGAGTCACTCTTTTGCACCCTGAGAACTTTTCTGCCTGTGTGAGGAGAACCCGAGCCCTCCTTGGGAAGGAGGCCTGGCTCCCCTCAGGGTAAGTAGGTGACAATTTATGACATGGCTAAGCGCTCACAAGCCTTGAAGAGAAACAGCACATATTTGTGTAGGGCCTTGCTTCCAGCCACTCTGAGGCCTCTGCAGACACAGTTTGGGCAGCCGCCGCCCATCCCAGGCCAAGTTGGATGGAGGTGCAGAGAGCTGGCCCACCATTTCCCACCCAGCCTGCTGTGGCCTGGGGGGGCAGGGGAAGCCTGGGCCACCAACGTGGCTCGATGTGTTCTTCTCTGCCTGGGTAGCAGAGGGTGGGCACACCGTTGAGGCCTCATGGTGCCTATGCATTAAAAGCTCATAAACCTTTAGAAAGACCAATGTGGATCTCCAGAACTCAATGTCTGTCCTGACAGTTTCTTTTAAACCAGTGGTTCTTAACGTTCCTAACGCTGTGATCCATTGATACAGCTCCTCGTGTTGTGGTGACCCCCCCAGCCATAAAATTATTTTCATTGCTACTTCATAACTGTAATTTTGCTACTGTTATGAATTGCAATGTTTTTCAATGGTCTTAGGCAAACCCTGTGAAAGAGTCGTTCGTCCTTTGATGTGACCCACATGTTGAGGGGCGATGTTTTAAACCCTCTGTTCGGAGGTCACTCATGCCGGTACAGTAAAGCTGGCTGCCATCTCCAGGGCATGGGCTCTCTGTATTCTCACCCATCCCAACACAGCCAGTATCAGCTCCTGCTGCCCAGTCCCAAATCCTCAGCGGGGTGTCTGGACGTTTTTGCAGACAGGTTCTCCTGTAGGTCAGCCTGGCCTTACAACTCACTGTACAGACAGGGCTGACCTTGGCCTCCCTAGCTTGTTTCTACCTGGGATGAGAGGCATGTGACCCCACTCCTGGTTTGTGTGGTATTGGGCACTGTTAATGCAAGGCAGGCGCTCTACCCACGGAGCAACAAGCAATGTACCAACAGTGCTGCAAGTGTTCTACCAACTAAGCCACGTCAACAGCCCTAGAGAGTGATAGTAAGAGCTAACCACGAAACCCCAACAGTCCCCACACCACATGCTGGTCTCTCTCTTCCATAGCACTTGGTGTGACTTAAATAAGGTTGATCCCCAGCCATAGGGTTAGACGACACACAGCTTCACCTACTGCTTCATGCTGGTGTTGGGATCCAATCCAATTCAGCAGGGCCTCAGGGTCACCTGTGTCTGATGCTGTAATTTTCTGTGATAGAAAATATTGAAAGAAAGATGCAATATGCCAACAAAAAAATCCCCAGTAAAATATCATTAGGCATTAAAGCAGTACAAATATTTAACAATTTAAAGCTGTCATCAATCTTTTAAAAATTTTCACTGTGTGTGTGTGTGTGTGTGTGTGTGTGTGTGTGTGTGTGTGTGTCAGGGAACAACTTATGGGAATCAGTTTTCCCCTTCTATCATGTGGGTCCCGGGTATTGAACTCAGGTCATCAGACTTGGGGACAAGCCCTTTTACTGGATGAGATGTCTCTCCATCCCTAAAGTTGTCCGTTTTATGCTAAACATTTAAAAGTGTGGGGTGAATTAGCCTCTCTACCAAGGGCTCTGGTCTTTGATGTTCAACCAGGAGCCCTGATGTTTGTCACTTTGCTCCTTAGCTGACAGGTCACCAGGGGAACCTCCCACAGACCCAGGCTTGTCTGTGTGTCCCTTGTCTACTTCCCCACCCTCCTACCCCATGAGAGGCTGCGGTCTACTGGCCCTGCCTGTTTTGACTCTGATGTTGGGTTTTCCTAACAGTACTCTCCAGCCAGTTTCTGATTTCACTTGGACTATTCTGCAGTGATCGCTTCAACCTTTGTTCCCGGGATGCTCACAGCACCAGGCAGGTACAAGAGGAGAGCGTGTCGAAATTGCCAGCTGAAGGGCTCATCTTGCTTCTTTTGCTCATTTCCTGGGACACTGCCAGAAAATCTGTAGAACAATGCTGATGCAAGCCTTTTGTTCGCTTTGCTTGCTGGAGTCTTTTCTCATTAGTCCCAGGCCACAAGCATGGTTAGGTCACCTGGTGACAGCAGGCAGATGGTCTGACTGGCCAGGTGGCCAGGCTTCCCTCACAATTCCTGCAATGTTCCGAGAAGTGGCTCATAGCTATGGCCCAGGCACCAGCGTTTCCCTCTGTAACATTGGTTGACATCTTTAAGCTCCTTGGGAAGCTTGATTCCAGGTTAGGGGTCAAGGCTAACTCTCCTAGGAGAGCTGCGTGTTCTCCCATCCACTCTGTCCTTTGAGCATGTCTCTGCTGTGGCAGCTGCTTTTTCTTGTCTCTATAAGCAAAAAATATTCCTAACAGAGCAACTTCAGGGAGGAGGGTTTGTTTTGGCTCATGGTTGAGGGGACACAGTCCATCACAGCTGAACGGCTTGGTCTGAGCGGGTGGCCCCTCTCAGTAAGTGGCAGTGGACAGCAACAGCTCTGTTACCCTCCTGAGACCCCTCCTCACCCAGTTCCTGGCTGACCAGGAAGGAAGGGGTGGGACACAGTTCCATCTGCTTCTACTCTTTTCTTATTAACAGTGACCTTCCTCAGGGCCCAGGGTAGCTGAGGGGTAAAACTCCCAGAAGCTGTCACCACCCTCCTGGGTTACCAGGAGCCGCAGAGCCCAGGTGTCAGAAGCCCAGGGCACCCTGCTTCCCTGTGGAAGAGAAGGGGTTCATGAGAGTGTGAGGCCAGCCTATGCATGTGGTAGTACCTGTCTCGACCCAGCTCTGAGCTCACAGGGACCCTGAAGATACTGTGGTAGCCAGACTGGGGGTGGGGGTTTTCTGGTCAGCATTACAGTGTGCAGTTTCATTCTGAGGTGTAGGGTCCTGTGTGGGTGTAAAAATGGTGTTGTGCCCAATCCCTTAGTGAAAGGTGCCAGCACTGCAGCCAATAGCAGCTGGGTGTCTTCTTCTTAGCCTTTGAGTGCCCATTTCCTTTCTTTGGCGTTGAATAGTGGCTAATGTTTCACCATGGGGTGCCAGCATGGCATCTTAGCACTCCAGGGAGTCCTGTGTGAGGGTTTGGTTGGAAACTGGCCACTCCATAGTGTCACAGCTGACCAAGGGTCCCCTAGGAGAACCCGGCTGGTCCCAGGTTGGATGCCAGGGAATATGGCTGGGAGTGCTATAGCCTAGCCAAAGACAGAGAAATGTGGGCTAGTTTGTGCCCCAATGGGCACCAACTCTGCAGGGCTGACTTCCCCTACCCCAGTTCACAAAAAAGAAGTGTATAAACCCAGTTCCAGAGCAGTGGAGGGGGTGCCGTGGATGGTCCATCTGTTTCTGTTTGGTTGACCTCTCTGGGCACCCAGTGGGTAGACACAGAAGCCAGCACGGACAGCACACCTTCCTCATGGGAAGGACCACAGAAAGAGTGTGAATGCAAACATGGAATTCGGCTGGGATGGCTCAGGGGTCCAGGGTGAACGGCAGAGCCCGTTCCTGTGCTGGTGGGGAGCAGCAGGCCTGTGCAATTACTCAGAGCAGGATCCGAGCTGGAGATGACTTCCACTCAAACCCTGAGAGTCAGGCAGCCTTGGGAAGATCATTGGCTTTCTAAGGTTCTGACTCCTCATAAGGAAACTCAGAAAGGGGCTGGTTTAGTTCTTTCCTATTGCTCTGATGAGACTCCATGATGAAGACAGCTTACAAAAGAAAGAGTTAGCTGGGGCTTACAGAAACTTCAGATGGGTAGAATCCATGACCGTGATGGTGGGAGCATGGCAGGCAGCCAGGTATGGCAACAGAGCGGAGTGGTAGCTGAGAGCTCACATCTTGAGATGTAACCATAAGGTACATGTGGGGGGAGAGAGAGAGAGAGAGAGAGAGAGAGAGAGACTCAGAATGGCAGTCTTTTGAAACCTCAAATCCCATCTCCAAGGACACACCTCCTCCCACAAGACAGCATCTCCCAGTCCTTCCCAAATAGCTCCACTAACTGGGACCAAGTATTCAAACATATGAACCTATGGGGTCCATTCTCATCCAAAACACCACAGGGTCCCCAGCCCGCCCAAGCTCTATCCTGGGCAGCTGGTCTGTAAGGACGCCATAAATGGGACCAGAGCTCTGCCTCTGGCACCTTGTCACTTATGTGTGGTTCCCTTGTCCTAGCCACTTTGAAGACATCCATTCTTAGGGAGGCCTGCAGGGTTCCCGCCTCATGCTGTAGCCCAGACACTTTGCCACTCTGGGTGGTAAGTGAGTGACTCTTCAGGCCACCTCAAGGTTAGCAACACTCTGCTGAGGGAGCCATCCGAGTCAGCCTTGTGCTGAAGGTTCTGGGGCCAAGCAGGTCTGGGCTCGCCAGCACCCTTGTCCCTTAGCCAGCTTGTCTTCCCCTCAGTGTCTGCTGACTGTGGCTCTGTAGAATTCTTTCTACACTGGTAGTCAAAGGCGCATCCCCTGTGGGGCCGGCTCGCAGAAAAGTCTCCAGGCGGAAGCCTGCGCTGTGATAACCCTGTCATCTCCAGGCAGAAGCCTGAGCTATGACAACCCTGTCATCTCCACATTAGTTACCACATGAGGTCCTCCCAGGAATGCACACTTTCTACATCAAAGTGGCCCTCCTTGTCCAGGTGAAGGCATGCAGAAGAAAACCTCTCTGTAAAAAGCAGGGGAGAAGACGATGTCGGTGGGAACCTTGTAGAACTTGGATAGTAGGAGCCTTCTGTGAGGGTGGCTCATGGAGGCCCTGTTCCCTCCATCAAGTCCCTTGCTTTCTCTGGGGCCACCTTCTGGTGATAGGCACTTGGGCTTGAGGGCTGTCTCCTATAGGTAGGAGAGCAGGAGAAGGCCACTGTGGCCCAGGTCCCTATCCCACCCCTGGCTTGCTTTTGTTAATAAAGTTTTATTGAAGCCCAGTCATTGTTTTTTTGTTTTGTTTTGTTTTGTGTTAGTGTGGCAGAGGTGGGTGGTGGGTTCAAGTCCAGCAGCAGCAGTGTTCTCCTTCCAGGGGCCCTGGCCAACTCTTTCCACCCACTACACCTACAGATTTACTCTCAGGATCTGATTCTTCCAGCCAACCCGTGGTGCTGTCCAGTTCAGGAAGCACAGAACTGATGCACAGGGCCCTCCATGGACTGCACTTGTGACTCAGCAAAACTTCAGCTTGTCAGAATAATGTCCCCTCTGTCTTCTGGGTTTTACAGCTTTGGCTCTTTCATCTGGGCCTTCGGTCCATCTCGAGTTCATTTCTGTATCTGGTGTGAGGTGGAGGTTGCACATCTCCCTCCCCACCCACCCACGATGATCTTGTCACCTTGTCGAAACCAAAGCACTGTGAAAATCAAGTTCATTTCTGGGCCCACTCCACTGCATCATCTGTCTGTCTTGGCGCCAGTGGTTGGAGTTCTTTGTCCTCCCCATCTTCTTTGTCCCCCTTTCAGGACCTTTGCTGCTTGTTCTTCCTTGTCAGTCATGATGCTACAGGGGAAACTGAGGCACAGAGCATGCCCAGGGCAGACCAGTGGCAAGGCACAGGCTGATATCTGAACCGACTGAACCCCACCCCCAGGCCCCTTGGTGCTGACTAGCAGCAGGCCCAGCTGGCTTTCCCCACCTTGACCCTGGACTGTGCATCCAACAAGGTGAGATGCAGGGCTGGTATAGAGTGCTGTTCCCAAGGGCAGATCAAGGTCGCAGGGAGAAAGCTGTCAACCTTGCTCACTCAGAAGAGGCCTGGACCCGCTCGACGAAAATCCATTTAAGAAAATTAACCCCTCGGCAAGCTTGCATCTGGTGGGTGGCGGCTGCGATGTGCACAGAGGGGCAGGGGACAGTAATGGAGTCCATATGCTCACCCTGGATGCCTTTGTGCTGGGTGGGCTATCAGGCCCTGTGACAACAAAGGGGGCATTTCAAAGAGCCAGCCAGCGCTCCCACCCCCAGCAGTGTGATCTCTTGCCTAACCCAGCCCTTACCTCTGACTTTTCTTTTCCTCTCCCTTCCTTTGACAGTGAAATGGGGCGTTTGGTGGGAGCAGCCAGGGAAAGGACTGGTATCTGACTCTGCTTGGGAGTGAGAGGCTCTGGGATGCTCCATTCTGTAGTGTATTGGTACTGCAGGGAATAGCGGGGGGGGCGTGGCAGATCCACGGGAGGCACCCTCTCATCTACCCAGCCTAACCTCGAGGACAACAAAGCCCCATANAACGAGTGAGTCTGGGGCAGACAAGCATGCCAGGCTCTGCCTGCTGGACATTGTTACCTGCCCAACGGCTTGAATGATACTGAGCATTCCAGTGCAATGTTATGAGAAAGGCATCAAACTACTTTATGCCGACAGCCACAGGAGGACATAACTGCAGTGTGACTGTCCCCAGTACCTCACAGCTCAAGTGGCTGCCAGCTTCCTGCTTCATATCTAGAGGCTCTCTCCTGGGCAGCGGTGGTCTGCACCCTGGTTGTGTTTTGAGTCACAGACCCTCCTGTCTGAGTAGAAACTCTTAATCCAGTATTTAACTGGAAACTACTCAATATACTGAATGATGGTAACAGTTCATTTTGATGCTCGATTCTGACGATGTCTCCGTGCTCTGGATTTCCCCTCACATGTACCCTGCAAGCCTTCCTGGAGGACGCCAGCCTGAGTTCACTTGGCTCCTTCTTGTTTGATGTCTGGCGGTTACCCTGCCCTGTGACATTTCCCCGTGACATCTTGTGGCTGACAGGACAGAGTCATGGAGAGCTGTAATGGAGGTGAACTTCAGGGCAGGTGCTCATGAGACCCAACTCTGGGGAGGTCACTGTGGCCATGGCTGCTCTGGGAGCAGGCTCACACGTTCCACGCCCTGATTATGGTGGAGGTCTGTCACCTGCCCCTCCACAATTCTTCTGACAAGACGGCTGTTCAGCCCAGCCCGAGTTGATGTTACCTTTGTGGCAGTCCCTGGAACAGAGAGACCACGGTCACTGAGGTCATTGTGGGCTGTGCAGGGTTCATCATACTGGGCTCATCTGAAAAGCTCTAGGACCGTTGACCTAGAAGACAGGGCAAGAGAGTTGATCCATCAACCCCCTTACCTCCTGGGTTAGCATTGGCACCTGGTATTTAAGAGGCCCTGCAGGCCTGGGGCACTGCCTGGGGCAGCCTGTCTGGGGCAGAGAGGCCCCATAGCCCTCTCTGAAGGTGAGTCTGAGCCAGTGTGAGACTCCATGTCTATGTGGGGTGGCCTTTGTGAAGGCACCCATGTGTCTAGAGTGGTGTGAACTGGGCAGTAGCACCCATGCGGCTGGAGTGGTGTGAACTGGTCGGGTCCACCCATGCGGCTGGAGGGGTGTGAACTGCGCGGGGGCCCCCATGTGGCTGGAGTGGTGTGAGCTGGGTGGGGGCAGGTACAACTTCTGCATCCCTCCTATTTACCCCCTTTGCCAGTCAGCCTTCTTCCCGACCATGCTTCCAATCTGTCAAAAAGACCCCTGGGAACCCAGCATGGTGGCACAGCCACAGGCCCAGGACTTGTCAGGATGAGGAGTTCAAAGTCAACTTCTGCTATGTAGGGTTTGAGGCTTAGCCTGAGCTCTAAGAGCCTCTGTCTAAAAACAACAAAAAGAGAGACACAGAAAGGGGCCCGTGGTCCAGCTAAGTACAGTTAATCTTGACTGGCATCTTGAGTGGATCTGGGAGTGACTAAATGACTCGTCTCTGGGCAGATCTTGGAGTCTTGCTTAGCAGAATTAACTTGGGAGTTGGGGCGAGTAGGGAGAAGAGAGGCGATCTTGAGATAGCTCCTCTAAGGATGTGCAGCATATAGGAGGCAGCGGTGACAGGCCGTGGGACAGTCTCGTCCCATGAAGCCCTATTTCAGCCAGGGCAGCATGAACCAATGCTTCAGGGACCGAGCCTTTGGTTCTGTCTGTGAAGGCACGAGGCTTCTACAGGGCTTTCCTGGGTCTTGCTACCTCCCCCTCCCTGTCTAGGGTTCTGGGAGAGCCAAGAGGGATTTGTTATTGCTCTGCCCAATTAGTCTCTGATTAAAGGTTTAAATGGCTTAAAAAGACAGAGCGAGGGCGGAGCAGGAGGAAGAGGAGAGAGCTGTGTTTATGGGGTAATAAAAGAACGTTGTGCTTCCAGACTCTGCTAAGTGTCTCACAGAAGCAGGCTCTCTTGCCAGCTAATTCGAGGAGTAATAAATACTAATCTCGCTAAAGCAGCCCCTGGAAGCCTTTGGAAAGCCCTATCTTCTGTAATCAGAGCTCCATTAAACAAGTTCCTTGTGCACCCGCCCAGCCTGACGCGGAAGGGGTGACCTCGGCTGGCCTCAGCCTCCCCTTCCTCCTCAGCTCCTGTGGCTGCCCTGGGTCTACCCTCCCTCTGGGACTTCTCTAGGAGGCCACTGACTGCACACAGGTCTCTGTCTCCTTCATAGGCCCCTGCTAGCAGCGGGCCACGGTGTTGCTGTCTGGACAATGAGCTCTTGTGTCTCACTTCACCCCATTTCACTGCCATGGTAGCTGAGGCACAAGGTGCTTTGCCTTGCCAGGGGCCTCGGGTGGCTACGGACTAGCTTCTCAAAGAGCTAAAGTAGGGTTATAGCTTTAAGGCCTCCCTGGACTCTTGTTTTTGAATCACCCCGTGCCTCAATTTCCCTACACTGACTCTGCTTCCAACAGCAGGACAGCTGAGGACCTCATGGTGGGCACTTAGCTCAGTACCCTGTCTGCCCTCTGCACACTTCACTATAGGACTCCTGCCTCCCTCAGCTGCCCCAGGCTGGTGCTATGGTCTGATCAGATCACATGACCCTCAGGGCTAAAAAATAGCACAGAGCACTTTAGGGTTTCCCTGTGACCTCTGCAATTAGGTCAAGTGTACATGGCCTTCCTAGCTAATTATTGCAGGCCCCTGATCCCACGCATCTGCATTTGGGCTTTAGGGGTGAGCAAGGTCCTGTTCCCTAAACAGCGAGCAGATAAAGGTTGGGCTGCAAATCTGTCCCTGCTATGCTTGCTGGAGACACACTCTTTCAGGTTTTCTCCCCAGAGCATAGGGGTTGGGAAGCCTCGACCTTTATGGAGAGAGGAGTTCTGTGCAAGATCCCATAGCTATAACATGGGACTAGCAAGAAGATGCCCTCAGGCCTCTGTGAGCCCCTATACCCCTGACAAGTCACCTTTGGTATGTTGCCATTGGGGCAGACCTGGCTAAGAGGTGGAGGGGACACCTGAGTTGACTGGTGCTGCACAGGAGAGCTGGCCCTGACCAAGAGTCCTCTGCATGCAGGTATCCTCAGGACATCCTTCTGCTTTGTGGCAAGCACTGTGGTCCTGTATGTGGGACTCTGTTCTCTCTCTGCCCACAGCTCAGAAATTCTAAGTCAGTCTCTCTCTCTCTCTCTGTCTCTCTGTCTCTGTCTCTCTGTCTCTGTCTCTGTCTCTC
>LOJH01039814.1:0-10887 GCA_001685095.1 Ellobius talpinus | reverse complement strand
TATACTAAAGAACATTTGCTTACATACTTTAAAGAAAATAAAATTAATATGATTTTTAAAAAGAATGGCTATGAACAAGAACTTGTACAAGTTTCTCTTAATTTTAACACATAAATCTGCACTTAGTATAATGGTATGAAATTTTTATAAATTGTATATGTGTATAATTGTCACCTACATGAAGGCATAGAAATTTTAGAGATTCAGAAATATCCAGTTCTTCATCAAGTTTTTAAAACTGATGATGAACTTTCATATTGCTTAAATTCGATTCCCTAAACTCTTGGCATTTGCCATTTGTCATCATATTATATTTCAAATATATAGGATAAACAGCTATTAAAATTTATTTATCATAACTGACGTAATTAAAATTTAGTTGTTAGTAATATTTATGGAACGTTTTAATATATGTGTTTACATGCTTTATATGTTCTGATATTCATTTGATGTCAACATTTTCATCTTTATTCTCATTTCTGTATCTAAATTTATCAAATGTTTTGATGCTATTGCACTTTATCTACTTTCTAGATAATTTTTGAGTATGTTTTATGATGGTGACAATGACTTTCTTTAATACCAGTAATTACTATGGCACTTTCCATATCTTATAATTCTGGCTTATAATACAGTTATGTAAATATTTGTTTTCAAAATCTTCAAATAATGTATATTTTTTTCTAAGAGAAATTTTCTTTCCCCTCAGTTAGTAGTGAGCTTGGGAAGCAATGCCTGTTCCAGGAGCAAAGTCATTCTCTCCCTTCTTTAGTTCAGTGGTCTGGTCTGGTCAGTCTCTGTCTGTGTTACTAAAACTGGGAGTAACTCCACCATGTTCCTTTGACTTAACTTTAAAGATTTTATTCTTTGAGAATTTCTTGCATGTATGCAGTGCAGATCCAGTTATATCCACTTTCACTTGCTCCAGTTCCTCCTCTGTCTTTTCCCAAACCTACATCCTTAGTTTATGTCACTTTGTAAATTCATTAAAAAACAAGAAAAACAAAACAACTTTTGATGACCTCAGTATCCTGTGACCTCAGCACTGCATGTTTTGAAGTTTGAGTTTGCCTCTTTGGTTACTTTCTCTTTATAAAGTGTGACAGTGTCATGTGAACAAGAGTGGGCACCCATTTCAATGTACCTGTCATCACCAGACAGGTCTAAGTCTTCACAGCCAACAATGTTTCTCATTAGAAAACTTGTTCCACATTCTCATCGCCTGCATCAAGGAAGGATCTAGTGCCCTGTGCTGTGGAACTTATTGATGACCTCTGGATCCATGCTGTCAAATTCTATGGTTTAGATTACCCTGAGTTCCACTTTTCATCAGAAGAAGGTTTTCCTTAGATAGTGTTGAGCTGAGCCTGAAGCTACAAATAGAAGATTCTATGTAAGCAAAGTACGGGAAGAGATTTTCCTAGGCTTCAGGATCTGAGATGAACCTCTGTTGGTGCATTATAAATCGTTGTATTTTAAAAATTTTGGTAGTTTAAATAATATATATATATATAATTATATTCAATAGATATATTCAATTAAATATGTGTGCGTGTCTATTCAATTGAAGGGCTAGTTATGTCCTAGTATATCTTGTTCAAAACATAAATCTATCCATTGGTTATGAAATTCAGTAATTTTGATAATTCAGCAGATGAATCCTCTGTTATTGTGTCTGCTAAACAGGACTCTACCAACTGAGCTTCAACTCTGCTTTACAACACCTGACATAGTATTATAGAAACATTTTCTACTTAACAAGACGAATACTTTTGAATTAGAAAACATTTTAAATTAGTTATTAGTTGAGTTACTAAGAAAATATGTTTTTAAATCATATTGACAAATCTAGGACAGTGTTGATCAATATTGATTTATTTGAATAAATCCTGACCAACTTTATACCCATTACCATAATTTACTCTTAACAGAAATATATAGTTTACAATCATTTGAATTAGATATAGTTTTGTTATAAATACTTTATACATTGCACGTTTACAATAATATATTCAACAAGCTATAATTTAAATTACTTTTGTGATACATCTTCGATTTTACAAAACCTACATTAACTAACAGACAGTAATAGTAGGAAACAGAAAATGATTTTTCTTCTATAGTTTAAACACTAGAAGTGTATTGAGACATGTTATAATATGGTTTATTTTCTTTTTATGATTTGTAGAGCTTCTCCATAAAGTTTAGAAATAACTCATTATTGTAGTTTGAATGCAATATGCAATTTAAGTGGAAAAGCAAGTAACAATTAAAGGTATTAAAGTGTTCTAAAATATTCTAGGGTAATGAAGCTGTAAAATTCAGATGTTGCTCACAATGTGAGGCTAGTTTCCTTGAGATGTGACAGACACCACACACATATTACAATTATGGCTGTATTTCATTCTCTCTTGCTGTCAAAAAAGAAAAATATAGGGGTTCTTATCGAGCGTAAGTAAAGATACTTCTGGGTATGAATTAAGTTCAATGCCATTTCAAGATAAGATGCAACCAATTCATCTTCAAACCATAAATTCTACTTGTTCAGTACTCTGGCTCAATTTTATAGTCTTCAATCAAAAATGAACTTGGGACTTTTTGTGACACCAACCCCAGAGCACCTTGCAATAGAAATATAAAAGTGTTCACCTAATGCTAAAACTAAAGAATAAAATTTTAAACTGAATTCATATGATGTCTAATGTTAGGGCATAGTGAGAAAACTTGCTAAATATAACATGTTATAGTTTTTGTCAAATAGGATGTGTGCCTTTAATAGTCAGTTTGAATGGATTAAAGGATGAATTGGAGATGGATAAAGCATACTTCTGTATTTCTCCATAAAGGCATTTTCAGAGACAATTGAATCATAAGGGCTATGGTCTAAGAAATGGATTTATAACTTGATGTATTGAAAACATAGTGACAATATTAAT
Source organism: Ellobius talpinus (assembly GCA_001685095.1). Classification (NCBI taxonomy): domain Eukaryota; kingdom Metazoa; phylum Chordata; class Mammalia; order Rodentia; family Cricetidae; genus Ellobius; species Ellobius talpinus. Next base: position 7,951 of record LOJH01039814.1, on the reverse strand, counting down.
ATGTGGAGCCCAGTTGGCAAAAGTATATCAGTAAGAATACATGCCCTCCAGGACAATGTCTTAAACTGGTGGTAACATCACTTTCTCTGCTTCCTAGCTGCCATGGTGTGATTTGCTCTGCTACACCATGGGGTCCCAACTACAGTGGGCTTATACCTTTCCAATAATCAAACAAAGAAATACTTTCATCCTTTTAAGTAAATCTCATAGATCAGGGCAATAAGGAAAACAACACATCAAATTTATTTCAGTAAATTTGATTAAATATACCACAATAATTTGTCAAAAGTGTTTTATAGAAGGACAAAATTATTTCAAAACCTGTTTTGTGTTTTTATAACTTCAGTAGTTGTCATTTTATATATGAATTTATATACCTAGAATAAATGCAAGTCTATATAAGAGTTTTGTGTTCGGATTATGCATACAAATGCAACATTCCATGATCACATATTCTCTGCCTTTTGACCAATTATTGATTTATACAATAGCCTTGTGCTACAAAAATTAGCCTGCTTTGATGAATAGTGAAAGCTACACTCTCTGTGTATATGAGAATAAATAAATAGAATAGAGTTAGAAAACACTTTGATTTAGGAAGTGGCAGAAGCAGATTCTCCCTAGAGTCTAGGACGTCTCCAACCAAAGGAATTTGGCTGTTATAGGTAAAGATGACCTCCTACTGGGTGAGCTTTAAGTCCAATTAGAAACCTATGGGTTACTCTGAGATGTAACTACCACAATTGCCCCATTGCAGATATATTTTCATTCCCAGTATTTACACCTGGGTATGATTATGACTTGCTTTTCTCCCTTTGCTGTTTGCATAGCACCTTTCATTGCTAAGATAATTGGTCATATTTTCCATGCATAGCACCTTTCAATGCTAAGATTTTCCAAGTCCTATGTTCAGTGTGTGTTAAGCAATAGGGTCTTAAGTTCTAGTGGACAATAAAGAACAATGATTCCAGGACTAGATAATACAATATCATTTTTAAGGCTAATCTCTTGGTACTACCTTCTCAAAAAGATGCAAGAGTTGTTGTTTGGTTGAAATGATAAGCATACTGTAATCTACAAAGCAACGGACTTTATTTAAAATATAATAAACTTTCTAAAGAATAGATTTTTAAACATTTTAAGTAGCACTTGTGTATAGGAAAGTGTGATATTTGATATATGACAACAGAAATATTCTAATGCAACAGAATTCTGTAACATTTTGTGTTCTGGGACATTGATGGATACTTCAGCAAATTTAAAGAAAATAACAGTGTTTTAACTCAAAAGGATGCATACAATGATTGTACAAATGAATTTTTCAGAATACACAGAACATTAAGTGATTATAGAAATTATAAATGTCATTTATTATATTAAGTACATAATTCTGTTTCAGCAGGGCATGATACTGTACATCTATAATCCTAACAGTGGAGATGGTAATGTAGGAGCATACCAACCTCTGAGGCAAGCCTGGACTACATAGCAATACGCAGCTCAGCAAAAAGACAATTCCATCAATAAAAAGTACTCTATATTAAAGTAATAATTTAATAATGTAAGAAATGTTATCTTGCATTGTAGACAATTCTGAGCAAAACTGACTTTGAAACTTTTTGGTCTGTTTTTCAACATATCACTTTTCAGGGAAAATGAAATATATACAGATGCTGACAGTTAATGGATCTGTATTTCTCTAGATTGTCAACATTTAAAACAGTTTTGGATTAACTGAACTACTCTATTCCATTAAGAACATTATTAGCAGCAGAAGCAAGTGGACAGTTTTGAAAGGTCACTTGGATAGAATAGGATAATTGTGCCATTATGTAATTTTATGCTTAAATACATAAAAGTAATTAACATTTTCCAACCCAAATAGAAGGCATTTCTAGAAGATGTTATATTTACAATTTAATTGCTAATGGCATCAATAAAGTATCTCATACCCACATCATATATTATTAAATAGAAAAAGAAACAGTTCAAACCATGAATATAACAATGAACAGACTTGCATTGATATTTTTAAAAGGTCTAAGAAAGCAAAAATTCTTGCAAAGCATGCACTAACAAAATATTCTTATGAAAGGAAGAAAATGCCCTTGATTATCCAATATCGTTATTATCTCAGAAAACATACATCAAGTGACATTAACTTAAAAGGTTGTGTTTATTTATTTATGAATATGTAAAAAATAAACATCAGAGAAAAGGAGGCCATGAATTTGAAAGAGAGCAAGGGACATTACATAGGAGGGTTTTGAGGGAGAGGAGAGAAAGAAAGGATGACAGAATCATAATCTCCAAAAAATGGTTAAAAAACAAAGCACAACTTTAAAATGATCCTCCATTCCACAATGTCTAAAACCAAAACTAAGACAAATGCAAGGATTGGAAAAGTTATGACATCATTGATCCTTCTTAGTCTCCGTGTTACTATAATCAAATGGAAAATTTCCATATATAAAAAACAACTATGTGTACCATGCAACCAAGCATTCCACACCTATGAAAATACCTATATGTCCCAAAAGTATCTACACACACACACAGTAATTTAATAGCAACTCCACCTTATACAAAATGTAGAAATTATCCACATGCTTCTACAGAAAACAATGAACTTAGAAGTCAGGTTGTATTTAGAAAATTGAATATATTCTACATGATATTGTATATTTACATCTATATGCAGTTATATGGTCAGATACCATTTATGTATTGTTGAATTATGGTTGCCAGACACAAAATTGGGTGAAACTAATATCAGATCAGATGCTCGAATGGAAATTTGGGTTCAGGACTTTGTATCTGAATGCTAGTTATAGAGATGTGCTTGCTGAAATATGCTTTGATATTGTGCCCACACACGTATGGGTGTGTGTATGAATGTGATACAGATTTAACAAATGCCATCTGAGCCAATATGCCTAATACTCATATTTTAACTCCTGGCATCTGACTTGTTTTACAATATTCCCAGGATCCCAAGCCCTGGATACAATGACAATCATTCCTTAATAAGAAGGGATAACTAAATTGGGGAAGAATTACTGTTTTGGTATTTTTCAGATGATGATTGAAAATGTTGCAATTTAATTTAAATCTCAATATCATTAGGATCTATTTCAACTCAGAAAATGAAAGATGTGAAGCACGAATTACATGCCATACTTACAACTTCATAAAGATTAATTAATCATTGTTGATTTTAATTTGATTCCCATTGAATGTTGAGTTCTATGTTTCTTTTACACTTTAAGTATTAAATTGATATTTTAAAGACAGCAAAAACATAAATCAAGCATCATGTTTGGGAATCACAAGTACTTCTATTTATTTCATGAGTAGAGGTTAAAAATGTAATAGTCAATGTGAAATTAGCTTATTTTTCTACATGCTAGCTGAAGAACATGTATTAAATGTATTGAAAAGATTCTTATTAAACTGAACCTACTCTCCCATTACTTATTTACATTGTTTTATGTAACCTCCACTAATATATTAGGTTTCAAATAAATGCTAGGACAGAAAGAAGCTTGTAATAAATTTTCCTTAGAGTCATTTTTATGTATCAAAAGAATGATTGATAAGTGCTCATATGTTTTATATTCAGCTCTATGAGTCACTCCAGTAACAAGAGCAAACAGCTGGAGCTTGTGAGCTCCCAGCTGGTAATCACTGAACAAAATGGTAGATAGCATTTGAGTGTCTGTGGTGAGGGCAGACGGGCTGCAAGAATTTACTGTTATGCCCCTAGGAAGTATTCTTTTCATATATTTAAATAGGTCCAGTATTATAATTCTCTAACTGGCAGCTGGATGTCACTCTTTGTTGGTTATTGTTTGCTTGTTTCTGTTTTTCAAGACAGGGTTTTTCTGTATAGCTCTGGTTGTTCTGGAGTGAAATCTGTAGACCAAGCTAGCCTCAGACTCAGAGACCTACCTGCCTTTGCCTCCCATGTGCTGTAATTAAGGGTGTGCACCAAACCCACTGGGATAGACACCACTCTTAAGTGATGAATTACATAGCAATTTATTTAGCATTATTTGGAGTAGGAGTTAACTCTGTATATTGTTGTTTACTTAAACTGAACCTAAGTGTGTTTTGTGCATTGAAGATATACTAAATATTTATTTCCTTATTCATTTAAGTATTCTTGAAAACTGGAACAGAGACAAAAGTTTTGCTTTTCTTTTTATTAACAAAACTTTGATAAAACAAAAAATCATAATGAAAGAAATATCTAGTGGATGATAACTAGTAATTGCAATTTTAGAGAACTGATGGTGTTTGCAGTAATTACTTTTTATTATGTAAAATAAATATAAAATTATAGAGTGGTATGAGCACAGGCATTCTGTAGTAGTTGAAAATACTGTTCCCAGAAGACACCGAGTTTTACACAAAAATCACAGTGCCAGGTATAGGATAACTTCTTATGAAGTGTTGTCTCAAGTGCCTGAGAGACACTCAAAACAGTGCAGACTTTTCCCATTATTCTTGGTTATGAACCAGAACTAGATGGTAAGGCAGTTTTACTTAAAACAAACATATGCTTTAGATATAACACAAAAGAAATCAAGATGGACTTGAGGTGGAAACTCACTCTTGGGTGGGTAGCATTTATAATACTGGAAACCTCTAAAAAAGCTTCTGGGGAAGAAAAACTCGTCAATGCAATTTCCCATTTGACTACTTTGTGTTCAAGGATGGCAACGTGGAAGGCAAGATGCATTCAACCACTGTAATAGTGGCATGACTGTTATAGGTATAACAAATTATTTTCTGGCCTGTTCCATGAGAGTAAACATATGCTTGGTACCGCAAATCTGGTAAAAGGCCAATGTCTGGAGAGATCCTTAGAGGACAATGTACTATTGATACTTTGTTACATGAATGGGTATCAAAATCTCTTCCTAAAATTTTACATTTCTACTTATACGGTAAGACCATTTTCAGCCTAGGTGGGAGAAGAGTCTTGAAGAGAAATTCAACTAATGTAGAGACTCACAAGTGGTAAAAGTGTAAGTGACTATTGGGTGCTCAACCATAAATGGGATAGCTATTTCACCTTCAGCAAAGCTCAGGGAACAACAGTAGAAGATACCTATAAAGGCTACAAAAGTCGAAGGATGAGGAAAAGATATGAATCACTGTCTTCTGTATATGAATGAGGAGTTAAAATATGAACACACAATAGATGTGCAAAAGACCTGATCCAAACAAAGCAAAACAATACAAACAACAAACAGGGATGCCAGAGATGGATAGTTGGGAATAAGGAGTTCAGCAAGAGTGGGAATGGGATAAGAGAGGGCAATGCGGGGTAAATGCTGGATACAGATGGTAGAACTTTACCTGGGCTATGCAGCTGGGAACAAACAAGAGGCCTCCATACAACACCACAGGGAGAATATTAAATAGTCCTTGCTCTTATCATCCTGCAGGAGAAAAGTCATATAGTCATTTATCCAATAATGAAACACATGGTAAACAAAATAATGACTGTTAATTGGATGCCTTACAAAACTGCTTACATTAAAATGCAGTTCTAGATATGTAGCAAGAAAAGTAAAAAGAGAAGGCACCAGCAGCTTTATGTTCCTTTCTTCCTCACCTCTGTCCTACTGTACTTTAGGTTCGATGATATTTCTTTTATAAGGAGATTCTGGATGTTATTGTATGAAAAATCAAGCCCACGTAGACTGGTACTCAGTTAATGAGCAACTGTAATATGAATACCTAGTAAGCATGTATAACAGACATTCTAGTTGGATATCCAAGCTTGGTTTCCAAAGGATTTCTTTGCAGATGAAATGCTTGAAAGTTTGCCATCTTTTTTTCTCCACAGTAGTTCAGAAAGAACAGACAGATAGAGGGATAATGACAGAATTTTAGACAGTCAAGTCCACAGTCACTTGAATGTTTCTGGGGGAAAAGGCGTTTTTAGCTGGAACCAAGATGTAAGGTAATTGTAAACATCTTTCCATATTCCAAGCTCATGATGTTTAAACTGTACTGGAAGGTAAAGTGGAAATATTAAAAATGTTGGCATTTAAAGCTTAAGAGATGATGTGAACTAACAACCCATTACTGAGCAGCTACCCAACACTAATGCTTTTTAAAAAGAGTTTTGACCTATCAAAATAAGTGTAAAGCACTGGCATTTACATATCATGTTACTTTTAGTTAAAGTATTTTCAATTGCTACTTCTTAATTTTTCATTTTAGAGGAATGAAATTGATTCACCAACTTAAATGTCTTCTTATAGTTCCAGGTACTATAAATCATGAAATTGTAATATCAACAAAGTTTGCTTTTTGAAGTATTGTGAAAAAATTCTTTTTTATTTCCCCATCTATAATTTGCTAATTTCATTTTTCTGTGGACTCTGTGAGTCTCTGTTGATTTAAGTCCCAGATAACTTAGAGCCAATATATCTCTATTTTCAGTCCAATCTGAAGTTAGATTTCTATTCATTAGACCTAGATTAGTATTATTTAGTGGACATTAAGTACGATATCTGATATCATATCATTTATTTAATCTTTTCGCAGAGCACCTGACAATGCACTGGCCGCTGCTGCGAAAGGCTTCCCTGGATCAAACCATTATAAGTTAGCAATTCAGACCTTATGTTCATCATAATGACCACTCACATTCATTTTACCTCTGGTAAATAATGTTGAAATTTGACCTCCTCCACCTTAGAATACAGTTATCATCATTAAAATAAGTGAAGCCTTTTCAATGCAAGGACTTCTCTATCATACTTCTACTTTCAAAGAGAAATAACTATAATGATGATTCAAATATAACAGGTTTCTCTTCGTTAATGTATTCCTCAAGTCTTTCTTAATTTCTCAGAACTTGGAGACCCTAATGAAGGACAATGTGATTGTACAAGGGGTTTCAAGGAATAAATTAGGTGCAACAATCTCCTTTTGACATTTATCCACATTTTATTGTAAAGATATTATGAATCTTTGGTAAGAAAGTTCTCAATTTTTAATTCAACATGATCCAAACACCAGACAAAGACTTCTCCTGCTTTAGATCAGAGTGTCCTAGATGACTAAACCTTTGACTTCTTTGGAACCAGAGAACTTCTTATGACCAAGTTAGCATCATAGTGACCTCAGAATTCACTGAATGGCCTGGTAGGCTGCTCCAGAATTTCCCAAAAGTTGGGGGATTTGTTTCTAGTGGAATCTGAAATATACATGGGTGTTTGATTTTTATGTCTGAGATATTCATCTCAAAGAAAGACTCAGAGCATATATTTGTGTATTATCTTTGATTTATTTAGGCCCCAAATCAGAGACTGAGTTTACTGTATCTGAGTTTGTTATGTGACCACCAGAAGATTTATAAAATTACTTATTTTAAACATGAAGATTCATAGAACCTGGGATGATGAAAGTTTTAACTCTGTGGTCACTTTGTTACTTACTACTGTTCATCTTGTTGCCACATAAAAGACATGAGATCACTTAAATTCATTTGATAACCAACACCAAGATTTGCTAGCTCTTGTAGCTAAGCTTCCTGCAGATATTCCTCTAAGAAGAGTTGCAGAAACCATATCATTCAAACAGGTTTTGAAAGAATTGTTTTCAAACAACTGCACTTCATTAAATACATAAAGAAAGTAAAGCAATACAAAAATATGTCATGACCACTACTCATAATTCATCATCAACTGACTAAGACCCATATAAGGCAATCCCAAAATTGCTGACATGACAATTGCTCCTGTCAGGCCACCATCAGAGAGTGGCAGCCATGTCCCTGCCTGTACTCCATGCCTATAGACCTTAACAGAGGTCACAAAGTAGTGATGAATTTCATCAAGTTGAAACAGATCTGAGCCAAAGGTGTCTCAACAAGCACACCAAGATCATATAAAGCATGATCTGGGAGATATGTGATATCACCCTA
>LOJH01039813.1:5475-17152 GCA_001685095.1 Ellobius talpinus | reverse complement strand
GAACTCACAGAGATCTGCCTACCTCTGCCTCCCAAGTGCTGGGATTAAAGGCATTCTCCACCATGGCCTGGCTTCTGTATAGTATCTTCAACACCTGAGATTCTCTCTTCCATCTTTTGTATTCTGTTGGTTATGCTTGCTTATGTAGTTTCTGTTCAATTACCCAGATTTTCCATTTCCAGAATTCCTTCAGTTTGTTTTCTTTATTGCCTCTATTTCAGTCTTTAAGCCTTGAACTATTTGAACTGTTTGCTTCACCTGTTTGATGGTTTTTTTCTTGGTTTTCTTGGATTTGTTTGAGAGATTTATTGATTTCTTCTGATATTTTGTTTGTCTTTTCCTCCATTTCTTTAAGGGAATTTTTCATTTCCTCTTTAAAGGTATCCATCATCTGCATAAAGTTTTGTTTAAAATCATTTTCTTCTGCTTCTTCTGGGTTAGGAAGATCAAGTCTTCCTGTTGTATGACCACTGGATTCTATGTTTCTTTTTAGGTTGTTGAATGAATTCTTTCATCGACGCCTACCCATCTCTTCCTCCAATTGGTGCAGGTAGTGTCTTTACCTCTTGGTTCAATCCTTGCAGTGGCTGTCTGTGTCTTTGGGAACGATTCTTGGTCTGCTCTGTACTATTGTGGTCTGTGTCTCGGGGATCCACTGAGGTCTCTCTTGGCCTGCTCTCTTGCCTTGCCTCTCTTGATCTGCTCTCTTTGTTGGCTCTATTGGTTTCCTCTGTGTAGTCACAGCCTGTGCTTCAGAGTTCCTCTCTTGGTCCTCTCTGTGTAGTTGCAGCCTGTGCTTCAGAGTTCCTCTGAGGTCATGGGGATTAGGATGGTTTGGGGGGTGGAGTGGGACTTGTAGCTTACAGGGTCCAATCGATGGAATGGTAGTGTTGGAGGAGCCTTCCTGCAGGAAGCTTGCCTGGTGGCTGGATAGAGAAGCTGAGGCAGGTGGAGGAGGGGTCGGGCATTTTGCCCCTCTGGATGGTATGAAGTTATTAAAGAAAAAAGTTAATGTAAAAAAATGCTTAGACCATCAGTGAGGCACAACTTTACATATGTCTATCATAGATTCCAAGCAAGGGTTAATTGAGGGAGGAAGCAGAGCTATGAATCTGGACACCACCATACGGTCTGGGCTCTTAGACTAAACATAGGGAGGAAGGAAATTCTACCTGAGCATGGCAGAGCCACTGTGACAAGCCGCCTTACAGTCCTGCTGCTATGGCTTCTATACCATGATGGACAGAATCCATTCAAACTTTGTCCTAGATAAATTCAGCTGTGACTTGATGTCACCTAGAGCCATCTAGGGGGTCTCAGTTGATGGATTGCCCAGATGAGATTGGCCTTTGGCCATATCTGTGAGAGATTTCTTGGTAGATGGTATGAGAACGCCCAGCCCACTTTGCGTGGCACCACACCTAAGCAGGTGGGTCTGGGCTGTGTAAGAAAGTTAGCTGAGCTTAATTCAGCAAATGAGGGATTAAGCAGCCTCCTCCATGGTTTCTACTCCCAGCTCCTACATTGAATTCCTGGCCTGACTTTCTTCAGTGATGGGCTGTCACCTGGAACTGTAAGTCATATAAGACCTTATCTCCTGTGATAATTTTGATTATTGTATTTTATCACAGGAGCAGGAATGAAACCAGAATAAACCATTAACCAAAATAAATTCAAATTGATTCTTGTCAGGTATCTGGTCACAGCAATAAGAAAGTGCCTAATGAAATGCTGTTCACCAGACTCATGTGTTCAAGCTCTCTAGGTCACATGTTCTCAAATATTTTCTCTCTGTTCTCGAGAATTTCATAAATGTAGACAATGAAATATGAACATTTCCAATCCCCATTTCTCCTCTCCTCACCCATGTCCCCCCAAACATGTAGTTCTCTCAACTTAGTGACTTTTTTGTAACCTACTAAGTCTAGTTAGCGCTGTCCATCTGCGCTTGTGGGGGGAGGCATGCACTCAGTGACAAAAAGCCCACTAATGGGCACCGGCTCCAAAAAAGAATCATAGATGATTTTTCTCCCTTAGCAGCTCTCAACTTCCAGTAGCTCCACAGTAAGGGGAGAGGGCTGGAGAGCACCTCCCTATCTGTGTAGAATGTGCCTGACTTGTGACTTTGGAGTACCCAGAAGACAGAATTTCACAGCACTCCTCCCCATCATCTGGCTGCTATGATTTTTCTGCCTCCCTCAATGTTCACTGAGCCTTGGTATGGGGAGTTGATACAGATGCCCATTTAGGTCCAAGCACTCAGTCTCTTAGTCTCAGCACTGTGACCAGTTATGCCTCTCTCTGTTGGCTCCTGCCCACTGCAAAAAAAGGCTTCTTTGGACAAGGTCTATGACTACAAATATAAATACTTTTAAAGCAGTTTGACAGCATGACAAGTTAGCAAAATAACAATATCAAGTTCTACTCTGGGCCTAAGACCTCCCCAGCTATGAGATTTTGCCTATGAGTACTAGGCATGAAATTCTCTATGGTAGAGCATACCTCAAGCCCAATCAGAAAGAGGTTAGTTACCCATAACTTGTCAAGCCGCCATTGCACCAATGGCGCATACTGCCTGGCATGTTAGTATTACCAGGTGAAGAATCCAGTGCTGGGTAAGACCACTGATGTCTTTTTCCCCTAGCAAGTGTTGTAGCATCTTTTGATATCATGAAAGATAACCAACAAGGAGGACATTCCCTGGTCAGTTTGAGGCTGATTTCTCTACGTCCTGCAGCCACAGCATGTGGTCCGCAAAGCACATCTTCAGGAGCAGGGTCCTTGGTAGGTAGGTTGTCAAAGTAACGGAGGAAGCTTGGGCAGTAATAATGCTGAGCATAGCTTTTGAGACTTTGAACATAGGGCTGTATCTGTTACACTTTCCATTGTTGTAAACTTTCACACTGCTGTAAAACCAGGCCAAGAGAGGTGAGTGCAAAAACAGATGTAAGGACTGAGTAGCAACAGCAGAGCGAACACTAACAAGGCATTATTGTCAAGTCTACATATTTCACCATTACTCATAGTGAAAAATATTTTGTTCTTAGTACAGCTTTGAAGACTTAATGAGATGGTTTGACAAATACATCTTCTCAGAATTATTTTAACTGGAGACTAATTAAAACGTTATGATATTCTTGGTATAAATATATTTAACATCTCCTAGGACAATATCTACTATAAAGAAGACACTTAGCAAATGTTAGTCATTATTTCTTTGCTCGCCTTAAAAATGACATATTCTAAAATTCTTCAGGAAGAGGCTGCAGCAATTTATCTTCAGTGTGTCTTACAGAGAAACTATAAATTACCAGTAACTACAGGGAATTTCATAACGGGCTTTTATGATAGGCAATTGTGTGATGTTTCATTTTTGTTTTATGACAAAAGTCTAAAAAATGAGTTTCCAATTTTATTTATTGTGTAAGTTAGTAAATTTTAAAATAAATAATGCCTATAAAGGAGTCTACTACATGTCAAAATAATACCTAAAGAGACCCTGAGAAAAGGGCACTATTACTAAAGATCACCCACCTTTTGAAATCACTTCTAGTGTTCTCAGCAAAGAATGATTGTATTTATATGGACATTGTCAAACTCTGATAGACGCTCTATTGTCCTTTAGAGAAAGCTTAGCAATCATATCAGGTAGAGAGGAATAAGGAAGAATATCCGGCAGACCTGAAGTAGTCAAGTTGACATGGGAATAGAACTATAGATTCTCTTATAGGGAAAGAATATATTTTTAAATCAATGACCTCCATTCTTCCACTTGAGGCTTACAATGGTCCATTTGGGATCCTGGAGAGACCTCTATAATCCCTGTTATGTGACTTTTCCAGAACAAACAAACATGTATTGATTCCAGGTGAGGCACTCATGACAAACCAAATACATGACCTCATTGAAGTCTCTTAACTATCCAGAGAGTTTCTTTACTAGATTAGTTACAGAAGATAGAGTGATGGTTACCGTCAGGAGCATGAGTGACCCAAAAGTCACTAAAAAGCCACCCCAGCATGGGTGTGTCCACGGAGAGCCCTGCCCAGATGGTAGCTGCCCTGGTTCTCCTCAGCAAGTGTGCACTGCTTGTCTAGCCTTGGGAGAGGTCTTGTGAATCTTGCTTCTGCTGCTTCCTGTGTCATATTTTGTTTCTTTTCTCAACCTTATGAATTTCATTTATTTCTTGAGTCTGAGTCCCCCCTCCTCCCTGTGAGAAAGGATGTTTCATTTGAAAGGAAATGGCTGTACGTGCCTCTGAGGAGGCTTCTGGACACATGTGCTGCTCACAGACTCCAGAGTTGCAGCTGCCTTATTTATCATGGCACTGGCTGACAGCAGCCACACTCCCCGGTAACTCTTGTGTGGGAGTTTTATCCATGATGGCAGAAATTTTCAGTCTTCTTACCCACACCTGAATCCCTATGTCTAAACAACATTTGGCACATAGTAAGTATTCAATAAATATTTTAATAAATTGACAGATTCTAGCAACATCTGATGTTCCAGGTGGAAGTCCTTGTTAGTGAAATTTGCCTTCGGCACCTGCTTACCTTAACCACCTTAGGGTATTTCTTCTTCCTCAGTGTACTTTAGATCTGTAGTTGCTTGGTGGCTCAAGGATGATCACTACTTCTATTGAGCTATTCAAGAAACATTCCTGTTGAGCCCTCTAGGTAGAAACACACTGCTTTTACAGACAGCAGCTCTGTAAAAGTAGAAATGGAATCTGAATGGAAACCGTTAGATAGCCACACAGCTAGCTACCAGGGTCTTCTTCATGTGCCCTATGGGAGCACAATTACCTGGATCTCTGAGATAATGCTTTTGAAGCAGTTACCAGTAATTAAGTTCATCAACTAGTTATTAAATGCCCACTCTGAGGCAGCCTGTCTTCCAGATGCTTCAATATGGCTCATGAATTTCTCATGAGGCTTCAAACTCAGTTAAGCCTAGAAATCGGCAAAAGCTGCAGATTCCCCTCCGCACGTTGCTTGATTCACATACACTGTGCTTCACAAACTCTAATCATGCGTTTCCTACCTGAGAATTTTGTGTCAATTCTTTGAGTTAGATTTTAAAATTTTTAATTTCACAAGTGAAGCCATGGGAGCAGCTGATATATCAATTAAAATGAAAGAAAATAAGTAAACAAAACAAAGGAAAGAGTAGAGGCTCAGAGAGGGCCGGAAGCTTTGGAGGGACACGCCACCTCCTCTGTTCCTTTGTAGGCTCAGAGAGGGCCGGAAGCGTTGGAGGGACACGCCACCTCCTCCATTCCTTTGTAGGCTCAGAGAGGGCCCAAAGTGTTGGAGGGACACGCCACCTCCTCCATTCCTTTGTAGGCTCAGAGAGGGCCCAAAGTGTTGGAGGGACACGCCACCTCCTCCGTTCCTTTGTAGGCAGGAATTGCAGCATTGGTGCTGCCTTCCAAGACAAGAGCAGTTTCTACTGGGCTTTTTTTTTAGCACTTCCAACTTTTAACTATGTTTTGTTTGTGTTTCATTATTCTTATTTAACATGTGTATTGATTTTAATCTACTCCAGACACTAGGAATACAATGTATTAAAATCCCTTTGTCAAGGATGTTTCAAATCTAGTGGAAGTCCTAAAACACACACGGGTTCTGCATTAGTTATTTTTCTGTTGCTTTGACAAAGCTTCATGACCAGAAGCAACTTATAGAAAAGAGAAAATGTATAAGAGACCATGAGAGAAGGAAATCTTGGCAACACGTGGCAGGCATGGGAACAGGAACAGGAAGCTGAGAGATCACATTTTCTACCACAAACATGAAGCAGGAAGAGTGAAGTAAGGCAAGGCTATACAGCTCAAAGCCCACCTGCAGCAACATACTCCTTCTGGAAAGGCTGAACCTCCATACCTGCTGCAAACAACACTGCCAACTGAAGATCAAGCGTTTAAAACCCAAGCTGATAAGGGACATTTCTTATTCAAACTACTACAGTATCTATAAGCCAAACTTGGAGGTAGCATCTGCCAAAACAGATATCCGCAACTAAAAACGTCTCAGAGGTTGAGCCTAGCTTGGGAAAGGGCAAGGTTTCCTGAAAACCAGGCATCGGGCATTTATGACTAAGCCAGGAAAAAGAACGCCATTTCGTGATCTTTGCAGAAGAGCCTCTAGTCTGGTAAGTTACACTCCTGAAAGAGGAAACTATGACCCATGACATTATTCTTTCATCAAAAAAAATGAAAATGAAACACAGCCATAAATCCCCATGCTGGCGAGTTGTAGACACTCAGCCTGCACCCACCTGCCCCCAACTCGCTTTCCACTGAAGAAAGTTTAGAGTCTAAACTGATATCTAATTACAAGCTCCCCACTTTAGCAGACTGGAAACGCATCAGGGATAAATCTTAGTCAGTGCTGGCAGTCTGTTTCCTCCCAGTTAGACTGCATGTGCAAAGCGGATTTCAGACCCTGCTCATTCTGCTGATTACACATAACACAGAGAGGTGGCATTCATGTGCTATCCCAATCTGAAGTGACTGCGAGCCTGCCTCGGTGCCAGCACAATGGCTTAGATACCCAGGTGGAAACTCATCAGCCAATATTGTCCTCTTGTAGCTTATGTGGTCACCAAAAATGTCCTTGCATCAACAACTGGACAGTCCTATTTTTCATGTCAGCTTTTCCTCTAAGTTTAAAGAACTGTTCCAGGGAGTAAATTAGGCAGAATGGTTCTGTTTTAAAGAGCCATGTCTGGAGCTAATAGCTATATTTTTATTCCTTCTTCCAAGGCATGTCTGTAGGAGAGCGCTTGTTTGGGAGTTTCTTTCAATGTGCCATTTAAAAGAAAAGAAAGATCATTATTGTTTTAAATGTTGTGAAACTGAAATGCAAACCCTCCAAACCTTTAGAGTAGAGAAGTGGAGACCACAGTGCGAGAAAAGCAGACCAGACTGAGTACAGGAAGCTGCAGCCACAGTTACACGAATGCCACCACATCAAAACTCCCTTCTCTACAAAAACCAAAATCTGAGGGCCTGAAGGGGGCCATGACAAGGCAGGTGGTCACCATTTCATGTTCATGTTGTATCCTAATTCTCCGTTCTACACATTTTCCCACTATGACTCCAAATGTTAGTCATGTGTGCTTTTATATTAATGGCAAATATTCTCCTTTTTCAGTTATCTCAACAAGGTCCTGTGAGGAGGTGGTGGAGGAGGCTGGATGTGACTCAAGGACTTTGATTTCCCAGTCATGGTCCTCAGCTGCCTGAACTCCCTGGGAATGATTTCCTACTTGATGATGAGATGCCTCTGGCTCCTCCTCAAGTGTGAGTAGGACAGAAGGAGCTGTCACAAGGGTGAATGAGGAAATTAGGAACTGTGTAAGCAAAAGTGTTCAGGGTGGAGGTGACAGGGCTTAATATGTAGCATTGGGTGGCCTGGAACTCACTTTGTAGACCAGGTTGGCCTCAAACTCACAGCGTTCCATCTGCATTTGCTCGGGTTGAGGAACTTGAGCTGAAGACATGCACCAGCACAGCTAGATAGAATTCTTTTATTCCTCCTTAAAACATCAGTTAAAGCTACTTAGTGAAAACAACAATGAATTTTTTTAACACTAGAAAATCTTGGAATCCCAAAATAACAAATAGAAAGTAAGAACTAGTCTGGCAAATATTTTATAGCCATATCAAGTAATAAGATAAAATTTCTTTTTTTAATAGGTTATGCTGATTGAGTACCTATAACTCGCCAGGCTCCAGGAAAAGTACTTTACACAGACTATACATCAGATACTGAAACTGATACGAAACAGATACCATGTGGACTCATCTAAGGTACAGTCTGAAGAACTGTCAAAGGCACAGGTACAACATCTGCATTCAGGAAGTTCAGAGTCGAGGAAATGAAGCCTGGCTCCCTACCCTAACTCTCCACATCAACTCCGTTCGCTTAGTTGACTAAGTTGGCAGTGCTGCCCGTGCATTGCCGTGGAGAACTAGCATGATCTGCATTTTACGTTTTTCATGTGCAGAAAAAAATATTAAAGGAAAAGTGGAAAATCAAGTCTCTTGCTAAATAGAAATAATAACATGAAAATTGACCCTCAGAGCAAAAAACAATATACTTAAATGCCCCTTTATTGAAGGGCTGCTTGGCTGCTTGGCAAGCTTCTGTTCAGAAAAGTCACTTTGAGAAGGGAGCAAAAAACAATGTGCAGTGTGTTGGTGACTGAATAGAAGACAAAGCAAGGTGACAAAGTGTAGAGTAAGGGGTACAGTCACTAATAGGGTCAATATATTACATCTGACATGAAAGACATTAGAGTATGAGATACAGATAGCAGCAAAGAGAACAAGGAGCCTGAGAGTAGGGAGAGAGATCTGAGAAACAGGAAGGACATTAGGCAATCAGTGAAACCAGGCGCCTGGAGGAATTCATAGCATCGGTACATGTGCCATAGACTGAGGGTGGCCAGCCATTCCAAGACATCTGCTGAAGGCGGGGGATGGCAGAGAGGAGATGAATAAAGTGCAAGATGCAAGGAGATGAGGGTTTGTTAGTGTGTGACGAGGAGCGACGATGGTGGAGAGCCCTCGGAGCATGCAGGGTCATGGGAAGACTTGGAGTTCAGAGGATGAGAAGGTCTCCATCAACAAAGTATGGTTCAAAGACTTAACTTGTGACCGTTCCAGCACATGGGATTACTAACAGCTTGTCACTGGAGGAAGTGTCACTCACAAAGCAGGGAGATGAACTTCCTAGTCCGAGTCATGCTATTTTAGGACAGGCACAATCACTGTGAGTCACTGGGTATGTGGGCCTGCTCCCACCGTGGTTGTTCAATGGTTTTTTCCAAATTAGGTTTTCCTCAGATGTGCCCTTCGTGCCTCTGTTCCTGTCCTTCCCGTCAGTCCACAGACGAGAAGCCCAGCACTTGGAGGGCAGTTCCCAGGACTCTTGCCTGGACTCACTTCTCTCTGGCCCCTCATTGATCTAACGATGGATGGTCTTCACACACCTGGGAGCATGTGGCAGCATCCTGTGGCCAGCTGTGTGCCTGTTCGATTTTCTTCACAACCTTATCTTTAGTAAGGAGCCAAAGGGGGGTAGGCGTTTATCATTCATGTTTCCTATGAGACATTTGCCTCTGCATTGGTTCCCGTCCCCCTCAGGTCAGCATAGGCAGACTCAGGTTACTTGCAGGATCCTCTTCTGTTACTGCCCTCTTAACCCAATCTATCTGTCTCATTCATGGTCCCCAAAACACAAGCTGTTATGCTAATGAGGCTTTTATGCCTCTTTGGTTCCTCTGAATTCTTCTTTCATGTTGAGTATCATGAGTCCATTGTCTCTACTCTAGAACCTTGTCCAAGGCTACCAGCTCTTCATACAAACTACTCCTTCCTCTGCCATTTTATTTTGTTAAGTGTCTGTGATGTTGGATGTAAGCAGTACAATAATTATTTCTTTATGTATTCTCCCAAATAAAAAAAGAAACACATAAGATCAGAGGATATATTTTATCTTTTCTCCCTGGCACAATTTCTACCACCCAGTAAGAAAGCAAGACATGAGTATAATAGAAAATAGGTAAACATGGGTATAAATATACATATTACTAGGGATATTCACTTTATTTACATTATAGTTTATCTAGGCATAGTAAATGGTTTATGGTCTATATATGTACTATTATACATTTAATCTTAAGGTATAATTTATATTTGTGTGCTCGCTAGTTTTATGTCAACTTGATACACACTGGAGGCATTTTGAAAGAGGGAACCTCAATTTTAAAAAATGGTCCTGTTGGATTGGACTGTGGACAAGCCTATGATGCATTGTTTGATGATTGCTTGTGGGACGGTCTAGCTCAATCTGGGTGGTGTCACCCAGGGATGGTGGTCCTTGTTGCTATGAAAGGCAGACTGAACAAAACATCAGAAGCATGCCTGTAAACAACCCTCCTTCATGGCTTCTGCGTCCACGCCTGCCTCCAAGTTCCTACCCTGATGTCCTTGGATGGTAGAGTATAAACGGTAAGATTAAAAAAAAAGAAAAAAAGAAAAAAAAAAACCTTTCCTCCTCAAGTTGCTTATGGCCATAGTGTTTTATCACAGCAATAGAGACCCCAATGAAAACAGTTTGGTCTATGTATTTAGTACATATTTTATGTTTATTTATATATGTACGTAATTAAGAAACTATAGTTAGCTTCTCTGTGCTTGTGTGTGTGTGTTTAGAATATGTGGATCGGCCCAGGTTTCCCAGGAGAAAATATTAACAGCAGAACATGAGAGAATATTAAAACTGAAGGATTTGGAGAGAATGTTTTATTTCCACGGCCATCAAAGTGACTAATATAACCACACGAATCCCCAGGAGCTTATGGGATTTGTTTTTGGCCAAAACTACATTCTAAATAATTACCCAAATCCTCTAGATTGCCAAAACTATATTTACAGTTGTCTTACTTTTCTTTGGATTCTAAGTTCCTGTCTGAACCACTTACAAAGTGAATTCTGTTTTTTGTCATTTGTCACGGTCAATCAGAATATAGAGTATTATAAAATGTACAATTTCCGAGCCCTAGAACCCTCCCCTGACCCAGGAGAAACAAATGAAGGAGAGAAGAAAATTATGTCTGAAATCCACTGCAAGTCATTAGTCTTGACTTTTACACGCATTCTCTCTGTCATCTTAATGACTCTAAGAGGCAGCATCAATTCTCCCAGCTCTCAGGTCTGTGTTTGAACAGGAACTAAATACCATCTCTCCAGGCTCTCCACTTTACCCACTTCATGTCTTGAGACTTCTCAGCTTCTGTGGTACATGAGCCAATCCCATGTAATACATTTCTCTCTCCTCATCTGAGATGGAAGCAGGAACAAGGAGAGATGTGACAATTTCATTTTTCTGGAGAATGATAACAAATATTATTTACAACTCATCACCTATGCAGATAAAGGCAGGGTGGGAGCGAACTCTCCTGGAAATTCTAAGATGGCCCATGTGAATCAAGAATTAAAAGTTGAGGTCTTTTTCTGTCACAGCCTAAAGAGGATAAAGGTGGTGATAGACCTATGAGGTGGGTATTCAGATCACAATTTACCAGTGCTTCCTTAAGGACTTTAGATGGATTATCTGAGTCAGTTCTTTTTTTTCCAGAAGACAAAGATTTATTTTTCAGAATATCCCAAGTCCTCTGCCATAAGAACTGCATTGTAGCCTGGCGGTGGTGGCACATGCCTTTAATCCCAGCTTTCTGGAGGCAGAGGCAGGTGTGGATCTCTGTGAGTTCAAGGCCAGCATGGTCTAAAAGAGTTAGTTACAGGATAGCTAGGGTTGTTAGACAGAGAAACCCTGTCTTGGAAAAAAAAAGTGCATTGTTTCAGACCTCCATTTACATCATTTAGCTATTTGCTTTTTATAAATAGATAGATGATAGATAGATAGATAGATAGATGATAGATAGATAGATANNGATAGATAGATAGATAGATAGATAGATAGATAGATAGATAGATAGAACATTTAATTTTAAAAAGTAATCCTGCAATCAATATTGTCTTGATTTTATGGGATGGGAAAAGTAAAGAGGGTAAGTCTATTACTTATTTCCTGATGGTTTTGATTAACATTACAAGATCTCTCTCTCTCTCTCTCTCTCTCTCTCTCTCTCTCTCTCTCTCTCT